>JACEFZ010028322.1:0-92500 GCA_014155875.1 Cepaea nemoralis
TTTAAAAATGACCCCAAACCCCCAAAACTGACACTGGGGCAGCTTCACACACTGCAATAACTACACAAAAATGACAGGACTGACCAATACAGGGCAGGCAACTCTCCTCGCTTCCCTTGCAACACCAATCATCGTGCAGCTCATGTAGGGCTCTCAAATAGTCCTGTAGACATCAGATCAACATTGTCGGTGACTGGTGGATAGACATCTCTGTCAGGGTTCACATAATATGAACATCTCTGTCGGGTTCACATAACATGGACATCTTTGTCAGAGTTCACATACCACTACATCTCTGTCAGGGTTCACATATCATGGACATCTCTGTCAGGGTTCACATAATATGAACATCTCTGTCAGGGTTCACATAACATGGACATCTTTGTCAGTGTTCACATATCATGACATCTCTGTCAGAGTTCACATACCATGACATCTCTGTCAGGGTTCACATAACATGGACATCTCTGTCAGGGGTCACATAACATTGACATCTCTGTCAGAGTTCACATAACATGGACATCTCTGTCAGGGTTCACATAAATGGACATCTCTGTCAGGGTTCACATAACATGGACATCTCTGTCAGGGTTCACATAACATGGACATCTCTGTCAGGGTTCACATAACATGGACATCTCTGTCAGGGTTCACATAACAAAGGACATCTCTGTCAGGGTTCACATATCATGGCCATTTCTGTCAGGGGTCACCCTAACATGGATGTCGCTGTCAGAGCTAACATAACATGGACATCTCTGTCAGGGTTCAATGCCACAGACATCCTGTCAGAGTTCACATACCACTACATCTCTGTCAGGGGTTTACATAACATGGACATCTCTGTCAGGGTTCACATAACATGGACATCTCTGTCAGGGGTCACTAACATTGACATCTCAGTCAGGGGTCACATAACATTGACATCTCTGTCAGAGTTCACATAACATGGACATCTCTGTCAGGGTTCACATAACATGGATATCTCTGTCAGGGTTCACATAACATGGACATCTCTGTCAGGGTTCACATAACATGGACATCTCTGTCAAGGTTCACATAACATGAACATCTCTGTCAGGGTTCACATAACATGGACATCTCTGTCAGAGTTCACATAACATGGACATCTCTGTCAGGGTTCACATAACATGGACATCTCTGTCAGGGTTCTCATACCACAGACATGTTAGTCATCTCCACCTACCAAAGGAATATCTGTTTCCTCAGCCCTGCTGCGAAGTCGAATCCTCTCCGCACAGACCTCTGGTGATGCCCGCAGGTATACTAGTGAAATACAGGACAACACTGGTTTACAGGTGAAATATAGGATAATACAGGTATACAGGTAAAATATAGGACAACACAGGTATACAGGAGAAATGCAGGATAATACAGATGTACAGATGAAATACAGAATAATACAGATGTACAGGTGAAATACAGAATAATACAGGTGTACATGTGAAATACAGAATACAGGTGTACAGGTGAAATACAGAATAATACAAGTGTATATGTGAAATACAGAATAATACAGATGTACAGGTGAAATACAGAATAATACAAGTGTATATGTGAAATACAGAATAATACAGATGTACAGGTGAAATACAGAATAATACAGGTGTACATGTGAAAATACAGAATACAGGTGTACAGGTGAAATACAGAATAATACAAGTGTATAGTGAAATACAGAATAATACAGTGTTTATGTGAAATACAGAATAATACAGGTGTTTATGTGAAATACAGAATAATACAGGTGTACAGGTGAAATACAGAATACAGGTGAAATACAGAATAATACAGGTGTACATGTGAAATACAGAATACAGGTGTACAGGTGAAATACAGAATAATACAGATGTACAGTGAAATAGAGAATTATATAGGTGTACATGTGAAATACAGAATAATACAGGTGTACAGGTGAAATAGAGAATAATACAGATGTATAGGAGAAATACAGAATAATACAAGTGTATAGGAGAAATACAGGATAATACAAGTGTATAGGAGAAATACAGGATAATACAGGTATGCAGGTGAAATACAGGACAACACAGCTTTACAGGTAAAATGCAGAATAATACAGGTATACAAATGCAATACAACATCTAACAATGTACACAGAAGTTGCAACGACCCCCCCCCCCCCCCCCCCCCCCCCCCCCTCCCCAAACATCTAACATGACAACCTGAAGCCAAATTAATTAAACGGCAATAAATTGAGGTCAAAGTACAAGTCCTGACCCCCAAACGATTGTTCGATAGTGACATGTCATGATGTCAACCTATGCAGAGGTCAAGACCCGACTCTGACATGATGTTAAGAATGAAATAAACCATGTGCTAACTAAAACCTGATCAGAGGTCCAAGTGACCCCTGACAGAGGTCACAAACTGTTCATTAAGTTAAACAGCCACAAGTATGGACTGACCGTTTTAGAGCCCTACATACCTATTAGGTCAAGGTGGACATCCTCATGCTGCAGCAGCCAGGTGTGACAGTCGGTCAGTATGACATGGTCCATAGCATGGAGTTGACCCCTACACAGTACACACACAATGGAACACATTTAAGGCTTCTGTCCAGTCAACATGGCACACCACAATAACACACACATCTCTCTGTGTGTTGACAATCACATCAGGAACCATCTATACTATTAGTCTATCCATTAGTCTACAGGTGTGCTAACAGTCTTCTTCTTCTTCTGCGTTCATCCGGAGATTTTTTCCGCACGTGATGGCGTTGTGCCTCTTTACAGCATAGCTGCGTTCTTGCGCCGTTAGGTCAACACATCCGACTTCTGCGGGCATTTGTTGACCGGGTTAACCTTCCCGGGTGCTAACAGTCTTATCACATTTGCCTTATCACTAAACAAGACTACTGTACCTCTACAACCCAGAGTAAAAAAGGAAAGACTAAAGAGGACTAATGGACACCAGGTTAGAAGAGGAAAGACTGAAGGAGCTAATGGACACCAGGGTAAAAGAGGACAGAATAAATAGGACTAATGAACACCATGGCAGAAGGAAAACAGAATAAAGAAGGCTAATGGATATCAGGTAGAAGAGGAAAGACTGAAGGATTACAAATGTATAAACAAACATGACATGGTGTTGCTCCCCCTAGACACTGTGCTGGAGACTTTGACAAGAATACCTAAACTGACCCAGCTGTGCCAAGTCTGGGCCAGTCTACCACGTATCACAACCCAGCTGTGCCAAGTCTGGGCCAGTCTACCACATACCACAACCCAGCTGTGCCAAGTCTGGGCCAGTCTACCACATACCACAGGGCCAGTCTACCACATACCACATCACAGCTGTGCCAAGTCTGGGCCAGTCTACTACATACCACAACCCAGCTGTGCCAAGTCTGGGCCAGTCTACTACATACCACAACCCAGCTGTGCCAAGTCTGGGCCAGTCTACTACATACCACAACCCAGCTGTGCCAAGTCTGGGCCAGTCTACTACATACCACAACCCAGCTGTGTCAAGTCTGGGCCAGTCTACTACATACCACAACCCAGCTGTGCCAAGTCTGGGCCAGTCTACTACATACCACAACCAGCTGTGCCAAGTCTGGGCCAGTCTACTACATACCACAACCCAGCTGTGTCAAGTCTGGGCCAGTCTACTACATACCACAACCCAGCTGTGTCAAGTCTGGGCCAGTCTACACATACCACAACCCAGCTGTGTCAAGTCTGGGCCAGTCTACCACATACCACAACCCAGCTGTGTCAAGTCTGGGCCAGTTTACCACATACCACACCACAGCTGTGCCAAGTCTGGGCCAGTCTACCACATACCACAACCCAGCTGTGCCAAGTCTGGGCCAGTCTACTACATACCATGACTCAGCTGTGCCAGTCTGTACACCCTGTACCACAACCCGTGGCATCTGGGCCAGTCTGTACACCCTATACCACAACCCAGCTGTGTCAAGTCTGGGCCAGTCTACCACATACCACAACCCAGCTGTGCCAAGTCTGGGCCAGTCTACCACATACCACATCACAGCTGTGTCAAGTCTGGGCCAGTCTACTACATACCACAACCCAGCTGTGTCAAGTCTGGGCCAGTCTACTACATACCACAACCCAGCTGTGTCAAGTCTGGGCCAGTCTACTACATACCACAACCCAGCTGTGTCAAGTCTGGGCCAGTCTACCACATACCACAACCCAGCTGTGTCAAGTCTGGGCCAGTCTACCACATACCACAACCCAGCTGTGCAATCTGGGCCAGTCTACCACATACCACAACCAGCTGTGCAAGTCTGGGCCAGTCTACACATACCACAACCCAGCTGTGTCAAGTCTGGGCCAGTCTACTACATACCACAACCCAGCTGTGTCAAGTCTGGGCCAGTCTACCACATACCACAACCCAGCTGTGCCAAGTCTGGGCCAGTCTACCACATACCACAACCCAGCTGTGTCAAGTCTGGGCCAGTCTACACATACCACACCCAGCTGTGCCAAGTCTGGGCCAGTCTACACATACCACAACCCAGCTGTGCCAAGTCTGGGCCAGTCTACACATACCACAACCCAGCTGTGCCAAGTCTGGGCCAGTCTACTACATACCACAACCCAGCTGTGCAAGTCTGGGCCAGTCTACCACATACCACATCACAGCTGTGCCAAGTCTGGGCCGTCTACTACATACCACAACCCAGCTGTGCCAAGTCTGGGCCAGTCTACTACATACCACAACCCAGCTGTGCCAAGTCTGGGCCAGTCTACACATACCACAACCCAGCTGTGTCAAGTCTGGGCCAGTCTACACATACCACAACCCAGCTGTGCCAAGTCTGGGCCAGTCTACCACATACCACAACACAGCTGTGCCAAGTCTGGGCCGTCTACCACATACCACAACCCAGCTGTGCCAAGTCTGGGCCAGTCTACCACAACCACATCCAGCTGTGTCAAGTCTGGGCCAGTCCACTACCACCCAACCAGCTGTGCTCAAGTCTGGGCCAGTCTACCACATACCACATCACCTGTGCCAAGTCTGGGCCAGTCTACCACATACCACAACCCAGCTGTGTCAAGTCTGGGCCAGTCTACCACATACCACAACCCAGCTGTGCCAAGTCTGGGCCAGTCTATCACATACCACAACCCAGCTGTGTCAATCTGGGCCAGTCTACCACATACCACAACCCAGCTGTGCCAAGTCTGGGCCAGTCCACATACCACAACCCAGCTGTGTCAAGTCTGGGCCAGTCTACCACATACCACATCCCAGCTGTCAAGTCGGGCCAGTCTACTACATACCAAACCCAGCTGTGCAAGTCTGGGCCAGTCTACCACATACACAACCCAGCGTGTCAAGTCTGGGCCAGTTACCACATACCACAACCCAGCTGTGCCAAGTCTGGGCCAGTCTACACATACCACAACCCAGCTGTGTCAAGTCTGGGCCAGTCTACCACATACCACAACCCAGCTGTGCAAGTCTGGGCCAGTCACCATACCACACACAGCTGTGTCAAGTCTGGGCCAGTCTACACATACCACAACCCAGCTGTCAAGTCTGGGCCAGTCTACACATACCACAACCCAGCTGTGCCAAGTCTGGGCCAGTCTACCACTACCACACCCAGCTGTGTCAAGTCTGGGCCAGTCTACCACATACCACAACCCAGCTGTGTCAAGTCTGGGCCAGTCTACCACATACCACAACCCAGCTGTGTCAAGTCTGGGCCAGTCTACCACATACCACATCCAGCTGTGTCAAGTCTGGGCCAGTCTACCACATACCACAACCCAGCTGTGCAAGTCTGGGCCAGTCTACCACATACCACAACCCAGCTGTGCAAGTCTGGGCCAGTCTACACATACCACACCCAGCTGTGTCAAGTCTGGGCCAGTCTACACATACCACAACCCAGCTGTGTCAAGTCTGGGCCAGTCTACCACATACCACAACCCAGCTGTGCCAAGTCTGGGCCAGTCTTTCCACATACCACAACCCAGCTGTGCCAAGTCTGGGCCAGTCTACTACATACCACAACCCAGCTGTGCCAAGTCTGGGCCAGTCTACTACATACCACAACCCAGCTGTGCCAAGTCTGGGCCAGTCTACTACATACCACAACCCAGCTGTGTCAAGTCTGGGCCAGTCTACACATACCACAACCCAGCTGTGTCAAGTCTGGGCCAGTCTACTACATACCACAACCCAGCTGTGCAAGTCTGGGCCAGTCTACCACATACCACAACCCAGCTGTGTCAAGTCTGGGCCAGTCTACACATACCACAACCCAGCTGTGCCAAGTCTGGGCCAGTCTACCACATACCACAACCCAGCTGTGTCAAGTCTGGGCCAGTCTACCACATACCACATCACAGCTGTGTCAAGTCTGGGCCAGTCTACTACATACCACAACCCAGCTGTGTCAAGTCTGGGCCAGTCTACCACATACCACAACCCAGCTGTGTCAAGTCTGGGCCAGTCTACCACATACCACAACCCAGCTGTGCCAAGTCTGGGCCAGTCTACCACATACCACACCCAGCTGTGCCAAGTCTGGGCCAGTCTACTACATACCACAACCCAGCTGTGCCAAGTCTGGGCCAGTCTACCACATACCACAACCCAGCTGTGCCAAGTCTGGGCCAGTCTACTACATACCACAACCCAGCTGTGTCAAGTCTGGGCCAGTCTACTACATACCACAACCCAGCTGTGTCAAGTCTGGGCCAGTCTACCACATACCACAACCCAGCTGTGTCAAGTCTGGGCCAGTCTACCACATACCACAACCCAGCTGTGCAAGTCTGGGCCAGTCTACCACATACCACAACCCAGCTGTGTCAAGTCTGGGCCAGTCTACTACATACCACACACCCAGCTGTGCACAAGTCTGGGCCAGTCTACACATACCACAACCCAGCTGTGTCAAGTCTGGGCCAGTCTACCACATACCACAACCCAGCTGTGCCAAGTCTGGGCCAGTCTACCACATACCACAACCCAGCTGTGTCAAGTCTGGGCCAGTCTACCACATACCACAACCCAGCTGTGTCAAGTCTGGGCCAGTCTACTACATACCACAACCCAGCTGTGTCAAGTCTGGGCCAGTCTACCACATACCACATCACAGCTGTGTCAAGTCTGGGCCAGTCTACTACATACCACAACCCAGCTGTGTCAAGTCTGGGCCAGTCTACTACATACCACACCCAGCTGTGTCAAGTCTGGGCCAGTCTACCACATACCACATCACAGCTGTGTCAAGTCTGGGCCAGTCTACCACATACCACATCACAGCTGTGTCAAGTCTGGGCCAGTCTACCACATACCACATCCCAGCTGTGTCAAGTCTGGGCCAGTCTACTACATACCACATCACAGCTGTGTCAAGTCTGGGCCAGTCTACCACATACCACATCACAGCTGTGTCAAGTCTGGGCCAGTCTACCACATACCACAACCCAGCTGTGTCAAGTCTGGGCCAGTCTACCACATACCACAACCCAGCTGTGTCAAGTCTGGGCCAGTCTACTACATACCACAACCCAGCTGTGCCAAGTCTGGGCCAGTCTACTACATACCACAACCCAGCTGTGTCAAGTCTGGGCCAGTCTACCACATACCACAACCCAGCTGTGTCAAGTCTGGGCCAGTCTACTACATACCACAACCCAGCTGTGTCAAGTCTGGGCCAGTCTACTACATACCACAACCCAGCTGTGTCAAGTCTGGGCCAGTCTACCACATACCACAACCCAGCTGTGCGTCCAGTCTACCATCACACACACCAATCCCAGCTGTGCCAAGTCTGGGCCAGTCTACCACATACCACAACCCAGCTGTGCCAAGTCTGGGCCAGTCTACCACATACCACAACCAGCTGTGTCAAGTCTGGGCCAGTCTACCACATACCACAACCCAGCTGTGCCAAGTCTGGGCCAGTCTACTACATACCACAACCCAGCTGTGTCAAGTCTGGGCCAGTCTACACATACCACAACCCAGCTGTGTCAAGTCTGGGCCAGTCTACCACATACCACAACCCAGCTGTGTCAAGTCTGGGCCAGTCTACTACATACCACAACCCAGCTGTGTCAAGTCTGGGCCAGTCTACTACATACCACAACCCAGCTGTGCCAAGTCTGGGCCAGTCTACCACATACCACATCACAGCTGTGTCAAGTCTGGGCCAGTCTACTACATACCACAACCCAGCTGTGTCAAGTCTGGGCCAGTCTACTACATACCACAACCCAGCTGTGCCAAGTCTGGGCCAGTCTACCACATACCACAACCAGCTGTGTCAAGTCTGGGCCAGTCTACACATACCACATCCAGCTGTGCAAGTCTGGGCCAGTCTACTACATACCACAACCCAGCTGTGCCAAGTCTGGGCCAGTCTACTACATACCACAACCCAGCTGTGTCAAGTCTGGGCCAGTCTACTACATACCACAACCCAGCTGTGCCAAGTCTGGGCCAGTCTACTACATACCACAACCCAGCTGTGTCAAGTCTGGGCCAGTCTACTACATACCACAACCAGCTGTGCAAGTCTGGGCCAGTCTACTACATACCACAACCCAGCTGTGTCAAGTCTGGGCCAGTCTACCACATACCACAACCCAGCTGTGCCAAGTCTGGGCCAGTCTACTACATACCACAACCCAGCTGTGCCAAGTCTGGGCCAGTCTACCACATACCACAACCCAGCTGTGCCAAGTCTGGGCCAGTCTACTACATACCACAACCCAGCTGTGTCCAAGTCTGGGCCAGTCTACACATACCACAACCCAGCTGTGTCAAGTCTGGGCCACTACTACATACCACAACCCAGCTGTGCCAAGTCTGGGCCAGTCTACCACATACCACATCCCAGCTGTGCCAAGTCTGGGCCAGTCTACTACATACCACAACCCAGCTGTGTCAAGTCTGGGCCAGTCTACTACATACCACACCAGCTGTCAAGTCTGGGCCAGTCCCATACCACAACCCAGCTGTGCCAGTCTGGGCCAGTCTACACATACCACAACCCAGCTGTGCCAGTCTGGGCCAGTCTATACCCACAACCCACTGTGCAATCTGGGCCAGTCTACTACATACCAGCACTGTGCAGTCTGGGCCAGGACCAACTACACCAAGCGGCCAGTCTACACATACAATCCACTGTACACCCTGGGCATCCACCTGTACACCCAGGTGCAGTCCCCAGTACGACATACAACCCCTGGCCAGTCTGGCAGTCCCAGTACACCCAGTGTAACCTGGCCAGTCTTACAACCAAACCCAGCTGTGCCAAGTCTGGGCCAGTCTACCACATACCACATCACCAGCTGTGCCAAGTCTGGGACTACAATACCCACCCGCTGTGCCAAGTCTGGGCCAGTCTACCACATACCACAACCCAGCTGTGCAAGTCTGGGCCAGTCTACCACATACCACACCAGCTGTGTCAAGTCTGGGCCAGTCTACTACATACCACAACCCAGCTGTGCAAGTCTGGGCCAGTCTACTACATACCACAACCCAGCTGTGCCAAGTCTGGGCCAGTCACTACATACCACACCCAGCTGTGCAAGTCTGGGCCAGTCTACTACATACCACACCCAGCTGTGCAAGTCTGGGCCAGTCTACTACATACCACACCCAGCTGTGTCAAGTCTGGGCCAGTCTACTACATACCACAACCCACTGTGCCAAGTCTGGGCCAGTCTACTACATACCACAACCCAGCTGTGCAAGTCTGGGCCAGTCTACTACATACCACATCCCACTGTGCCAAGTCTGGGCCAGTCTACTACATACCACAACCCACTGTGCCAGTTGGGCCAGTCTACCACATACCACATCACAGCTGTTGGGCCCGTCTACTACATACCACAACCCAGCTGTGCCAAGTCTGGGCCAGTCTACTACATACCACACCAGCTGTGCCAAGTCTGGGCCAGTCTACTACATACCACAACCCAGTGTGCCAAGTCTGGGCCAGTCTACACATACCAATCACAGCTGTGCCAAGTCTGGGCCAGTCTACTACATACCACAACCCAGCTGTGCAAGTCTGGGCCAGTCTACACATACCACACACAGCTGTGCCAAGTCTGGGCCAGTCCAATACACATCCATGTCAGCGGCCAGTCTTACACCCTGTACCACAACCCAGCTGTGCAATCTGGGCCAGTCTGTACACCAAACCCAGCTGTGCAATCTGGGCAGTAAACCAACCCAGCTGTCCAGTCTGGCCAGCTACCATAAACCACTGTCCAAGGGGCCAGTCTGTAACCCAATGAAGGCCAGTCCTGTACACACCATGAAGGATCCAGCCTGTAACACCCCATGGAGGATCCAGCCTGTACACCTCATGGAGGATCCAGCCTGTACACCCCATGGAGGATCCAGTCTGTAACCCCATGGGGGATCCAGTCTGTACACCCCATGTAGGACCCAGTTTGTACAAACCATGGAAGATCCAGTCTGTACACCCCATGGAAGATCCAGCTGTGCCAAGTCTGGGCAAGTCTGTACACCCCGTACCATGACCCAGCTGTGCCAAGTCTGGGCACCCCTCACTATCCCACTCCGATATGTCCAAACCAACTCTAATAAATCCAAACCCACTCTGATACGTCCAAACCCACTCTGATATGTCCAAACCCACTCTGATACGCCAAACCTAGGTCCAAGCCCTTTTAAGAGTTTAAACACCAATACCCCGATTTAAAGTCTTTGAGAGAACTCACCAACCAACCATTTACCAAACCATCCAACCAACTAACAACCATCCATCCATCCAACCAACCAGCAACCATCCATCCAGCCTACCAACCATTCAATAAACCATCCAACTAACAACCATCCATCTAGCTGACCAACAACCATCCATCCAGCTAACCAACCATAAAACCAACCAACCATTCAATAAACCACCCAACCAACCAACCATTCAATACACCAGCCATGGAACAAACTGTAACTGGTTGAATGGAAACACTCACTGATTGTGGAGGTACTCCATGAAGCAGTGCCTGGTGCTGTAGACAGAACGTTCCATGATCTTCACGCCCGACTGGCTCTGCGGACAGAGTTCACACGCAGCTGCGTTAGACATAGGTAACATACGGAGTCCAGTCATGCGTGGGAGATGATGTCAAGATCTTTTATGGGTGTTTTCTAATGCTCTTTGTCAGTTGATATTCATTTTTCTAAGGCCAGTGAATACATCCACACAAAACTGAAATCTTCTTCTTCTGTGTTTGTCTGGAATGCTGTTTTAGACATAATTGCGATGAGCTTGTTTACAGCAGAGCTGCGAAATTTGCACCTTTCGGCCGATACATCCGACTTCTTCAGGTATTTGTTGGCCAGGTTACCTTCCCGGGAAACTGAAATGAGTTGAAGATGACCAAACAGCTAAACCAGAGTTCTAATGGACAATACATAAGGAGTTGAGCATTGGATATTCTTGGATGTAATTCGAACCAGAGCATATACCTGTTGGTGTTGTGGTGGCATAGATAGAGAGATCTGCCTACCTGCCTGTGGCCATGGGTTCAACAAATGGACACCAGGGCATGTCCTGGGGGTAAAGGTGGCAGATACGACAAGAACACAGACCTGATCCAAGACAGGACTGGTCATTGTGTCGGATGATACAAGACAGGACTGGCCACTGTGTCGGATGATACAAGACAGGACTGGTCATTGTGTCGGATGATACAAGACAGGACTGGTCATTGTGTCAGATGATACAAGACAGGACTGGTCATTGTGTCGGATGACCAAGACAGGACTGGTCATTGTGTCGAATGATACAAGAGAGGACTGGGCATTGTGTCGGATGATCCAAGACAGGACTGGCCATTGTGTCAGGATGATACAAGACAGGACTGGTCATTGTGTCGGATGATCCAAGACAGGACTGGCCATTGCGTTGGATGGCGAGATCATGATTGTCCATGAACATGATGCTGATGATACCTGGACATACATACATATAAAACATACCTGGACATACATACATATAAAACATACCTGGACATACATACATATAAAACATACCTGGACATATATACATATAAAACATACCTGGACATACATACATATAAAACATACCTGGACATACATACATATAAAACATACCTGGACATACATACATATAAAACATACCTGGACACACATACATATTGAAACATACCTGGACATACATACATATAAAACATACCTGGACATACATACATATTGAAACATACCTGGACATATATACATATAAAACATACTTGGGTACATACATACATATAAAATATACCTGGACATATATACATATAAAATATACCTGGACATATATACATATAAAATATACCTGGACATATATACATATAAAATATACCTGGACATACATACATATAAAATATACCTGGACACACATATATATAAAACATACCTGGACAGCTCGGTGGTTCTCAATCAAGGACAGGGTCACCAGGAATTCAAACGGACAACTCCATCTTTGGGTGTCTTTGTACAATAGATCCTGAAATCAACACAGTACGCAAGTGTCCTTATCTCTCTCTGTCGGGGATAACATACATAATTTGTGCGTGGGTGCGTGCGTGCGTGTGTGTGTGTCTGCAAGCGTGCGTGTATACATATGTTAGTTAGTTAGTCATCAGATCATCCTCACTGCATATTGATTTATTCAGTCTCCAAGTGCACAGATCCCCTCCCCAGTGTGTGGTGGCTCATGGCACCAATTCTGTTTTGGCTGACCATTCTCTTTGTCCCCCTGTATAACGCTCCTGTCCAGCTTCACTTCTGTTGTCTCGATGTTCTGGCAGCCCCATCCAGGTTGCAGATTCACAGTCATCACATGATTTTTTTGATCACCCTGCCTCTCTGAGGTCATCCAGTATATGCACATCTATGTATGCAAGTGGTATGTGAATATGTGTGTGTCTGTGTATGTAAATATTTGTGAGTTTGTATTATGTAGTGTCAGGTCTTAGATATGACTCAGCTACCGTATGACAGTAGACTGTACTATATGCTCTCTGTTAGTGCTGAATGTTGGGCTGTGTTTACCAAACGCGACACCCCACATTGTGTCAACAGTTTCAGGTGGATGAGCGCAACTGGAAGGGTACAGGCCTTATTCTAGTGCGAGGAAATGCAACCTAAAGACTAAATGTCCTGGCAGGGCAGACCAGACCCTAAGCCTTGGTCAGCAACTGGTTCTATGAGGATTGCTCCGACAGGCGGACAGTTAGATCGCTTTGTTGATCCGGCAGCTTCTGCAGCTTGTCTTGTTCCAGACGTATAGGTGTTACATTTCCTCTGAAGTAAACTAGGCAGGCCAGGAGAGGGGATCATGCTGCATGGGCAACACATGGTCTCTATAATTCAGCCCAGCTTTGTGCTATGGAGAGGTTTAATTCCATCCATGGTCTGGTTGTAGTCATTATGATAGAGGAGAGAGATAGAGAGAGAGAGAGAGAGAGAGAGGGGAGAGAGAGAGAGAGAGAGAGAGAGAGAGAGAGAGAGAGAGAGAGATAGAGAGAGAGAGAGAGAGAGAGAGAGAGAGGGGGGGGAGGTTCTCATATCATCATGAGATATAGAGTGGCATACAGACAAAAAAAGCACACCTACCAAAGCATTGTATCCCATCACATCCTTCCACTTGTCCACGGGTTCCTCAAACACCTGCCACAGAAACAGGGAGTCATGGTTTATTGAGTTCTATAGCTGGGTGCGACTATGTTCTACACACGATGACAGACATTAGGACACATCCAGTGATATTCTGATGTTCTACACACAATGAATGACACATCCAGTGATGTGCTGATGTTCTACATTCTCTCTCTCTCTCACTCTCTCTCTCTATCCTAGACATAAATGGCATACCAGATAACAAGAACATTTGTTCATTTCTGGCACTGGGCGATGGATAAATCAATGAGACAGCAGCCAGGGAAAGCCAGCAACATACCTCAACATTGCTGAACTTCTGAAAGTGTTTCAGGAATGTACTCTTGCCACACCCGATGTTCCCCTCCACTGACACCTGAAACAAACATTTCACCACCTTTATACTGTCTTCACGGATAATCTACGCAAATTTGATGCAAACTTAACACGCACTCTGTAGTATCAAATACTAGAGTGCTTGCTTCAAATTTAAACCTTAAATATGTGTTACAAGATTCCTGACCATACAACAAATAACACATACAACAACTAACACATACAGAAACTAGCACATACAACAACTAACACACACAACAACTAACACATACAACAACTAGCATGTACAGCAACTAACACATTCAACAACTAACACATACAACAGCTAACACATACAGTAACTAACTCATACAACAACTAACACATACAACAACTAGCATGTACAGCAACTAACACATTCAACAACTAAAATATACAGCAACTAACATACACAGTAACTAACACATACAACAACTAACACATACAGTAACTAACACATACAGTAACTAACACATTCAACAACCAACAACTAACACATACAACAACTAACACATACAGTAACTAACACATAGAACAACTAACACATACAGTAACTAACACATACAACAACTAACACATACAGTAACCAACACACAGTAACTAACACATACAGTAACTAACACATACAGTAACTAGCACATACAACAACTAACACATACAACAACTAACACATACAGTAACTAACACATACAACAACTAACACATACAACAACTAACACATACAGTAACCAACACATACAACAACTAACACATACAGTAACTAACACATACAGTAACTAACACATTCAACAACTAACATACAACAACTAACACATACAACAACTAACACATACAGCAACTAACATACACAGTAACTAACACATACAGAACTAACACATACAGTAACTAACACATACACAACCAACACATACAGTAACAACACATACAGTAACTAACACATTACAGTAACTAACATGTACAACAACTAACACATACAGTAACTAACACATACAACAACTAACACATACAGTAACTAACACATACAACAACTAACACATACAGCAAGCATATAGCAATGAATACATACAGTTCTCCCTTTCCTTGCACTTTGAGCTTCCTTCTGTGGGGTTTGACAGCTGATGAGGCTGATAGTGTGGTTGCGGGTGACTGCATGGCTGAGGCTGACAGCATGGGTGCGGATGACTGGATGGCTGGGGCTGACAGCATGGCTGAGGCAGATAGTGTGGTTGCGGGTGACTGCATGGCTGAGGCTGACAGCGTGGGTGCGGGTGGCTGCATGGCTGGGGCTGACAGTGTGGGTGCGGGTGACTGCATGGCTGGGGCTGACAGTGTGGGTGCGGGTGGCTAAAGGTGGCTGTGCAAGTGCAATTATGGAATCTGAAAAAACAAAAGTTGAAAGCCACTGATTGTACTCATGATATAGCAAGTCCTCTGTGAAAGGTCTCTCACCACAGTCCGCTGACAAGATTCTGGAACATTCCCCAGCTACCCTGCCTCAAACATTTTCATGCACAAGGTACTTCTAAACTGCTGTTATAGCCGGGGCGCAGACTTGGGGTGAGTGTCCAACCTTGCAAAATACCCCCATGCATTTATCACCTCTAGCAGCAAAAGTCCAACTCCTGGCCTTCTTGTGGTGGAACTGTTTTAACTAACAGGAGAAGAAACGACAGCGAGTCTCTGGCGCTGCAAAAACCTGACATCTCTAGATATGTATGTATGTACATACATGTGCAGACAGCACCTTTGTACAAATATATGTATCTAAACTCGAGTAAGACAGTCCAGCAAAGAAAGGTGCTGAAGATGGAGGCAACCAGCCTGGAGGCATGCCACAGAAATCAGGATGCCACGCAACAAAGATATTAAATATGTTAATTATTGCAAAACATTATGGTGCTCGCCCAGCTGTGAACCCCCAGGCAGTTGCAGTACTGGCCCTTTGCCTTGAAAGAGTCCAACCAGAAACATCATACAAGAGACAACATTGCAGTTGTAAACAAATTTTAAGCGAACGAAAGAAGAAGAAGAATGCTCAGGGTATCTTGTGTCCACTCTTGTTCTAGCTGACCTCTGCTTCTTCTTCCCAGAACCATGTCTTCCATCACTGTTCTTTCTAAACCCATCTGGCATGTAACATGGCCAGATATACCGGTTTCATCTGCAACTGGTCTAGGACCGAAGCTCCAACAGGTGGACAGCACTGATCCGGCAGCTTGATTTGTTCCAGACGTATTGGTGTTACCTTTCCTCTGGAGTAAACTAGGCAGGCCGAGAGAGGTATCATGCTGCATGGGAAACACGACAATTCAGCCCAGATTTGTAACTTTTGTATGTCAAATCGGCCAGGTGCCAATCAGTCATCAGTTTCATAAACACAACTCTATTTATGACCTAGTTTTTTGCAATGTTCACGTGTAGAAAACTTTCCCACAACTGCCATAGTTGGATGTTGATACTGCATTACTTGTTTCTGTTCCTGTGTCTACCACAATTTTAATGCCCAGAAAACGGAAATGTACACTGAAGGAAATTGTGCTCCTAATTTTTCTTTGCCAATCACAAATACATAGAGCAGTATTACAATAATTATAACTAAATATAAAATAGTGTATATAATGGTTCTCATTCTAATGAGTACAAATCTGCCTTGTGTGTTTTCCTGACTTTTTCAAGCTTGTGAGAAAATGATGTGCCTCAAAATATGATGTTATAAATATATACTGACAGTACTGAGTGGCATGGAGGAATATCATCAGCAGAATTGATCCAGAACACCAAAGACCAAAATCTGTGGAGAGCCATAAATTCCTATGCCAGCTGGCAGGGCACTTGATGATGATGAGTACTGAGTAGCAGTCCTTGTGATACCTTGTTGAAAGATATCTTGTTGTATCCTGTGTTCCTCTGTACGCCACAAACAATTGTATTTACCAATTCACCTGTAGATGCCAGGCCTTCTACATTGGTAGAACAGAGAGAGAGCTTAACAAACGGGTGTCAGAACACATACCTCAATGGGCCAACAAGATACAACACACAGGAGATGCTAGCCTCATGGGGCCGACACACCGGAAGCTCCTGGTGTCTTCAATTGATAAGCACATTGTCGAGAGCGGCTATGTGGTTGACAGAGACACTGCCTTTCGCGTGTTGTTTAACACACAAAATACTCGCTTGTTAAAATTTGCAGAAGCAATTATGATCAATCAACGCAAGCCAGAATTGAGCAAAGACAGACCTGTTAGTATTGTTAGTCAGCTTAAAATTACCGTGGTAGATAATTATAATTGACATTACTGTGCGAATATGTGTATATTTCAAGTTGAAGGATTTATCTAGTTAATTCACGTAAGTTGTGTGATTTCTGCAGTATGTACCTGACGAGATGCAGCGAAAATGCCAGGCAATAAATCGTGCAATCTATTGTTTGTGTCTTCGTTATTCAAATTCACTCGGGAAAACGTTTTGAATTTCACAGAGATGACAAATGACAGACAGACATACATAGACAGACAGACAGACGGATGGGATTATCCGGGATGGATGGATAGATAGATAGGTAATATGATGACCAAGCCTACCGTTACCGTGGTCAGACGTGAGGATGCCATATACTGAGATACTGTGCTGTGTTTTATGAAACGAACATCCAGATCTAATATAATATATTAATAACATCCACAACTACATGGGTGCGACACTTTTGCTTCCGGGTCAGGGGTCACGAGCTGTAAACACACGGAGAAGGAACAGAGGACGCGAAACGAAAGAAGAATATTTCAGTAATTCCCCAATGTGGTCCTTGTCGCACAATGGTTCTCAGAAGTCACATAGACCACACACTGTGGGGAGGGGCCACAAATGTTAGGTTTAGACATTCGTAGAGGAAATAGACATTCTAAAATCAACATCATGGCACTCGGGACTTTCCTACACCTGCACCGCCCCCTTTTTCAGTTGTTGTTGCATACCTAGTGTACAGGAGGTAGAAGCCAACCCCAGCATTTGTTATCTGTTCGTGATTCCTGAGCAAGTTTACGTTCAGTAGTTTGCCGTTGCTTTTTGAACGACTGGCACACATATCATTTCATAAAAATAAAACAACGTAAGGCCTGCCAAATCTCCACCAGCTGTGTTTCGAACGCGGGTGTGCGGGATTACGAACTTCGTCCGTAAACCCTTCGCCATAGAGAAAGATTATTTTTAGTAGCCAGTTAATCTGTTCTGTTGTCTGTTGGGGTATCACCCTGTACTGCGGACAAGTCCACTGGTGCTCAGATTCCCCCCCCCCCCCCCCCAAATTTTTTTTACCTTATGCATGAAGGTCCGGTGACTAATAGTGCCAGTTCTGTGTTGGTTGACGAGGCCCCTGGTTCTCCCCATGTGTCTGTCATGTCTGGCCGTGTCCATTCTTACTTCCGAGTCTCTCATTCTCGAACCGACATCATAGTTAGACATTCCCATACGTGATCTGTCCTCAACTTCAAGGCTAGAGAAGAGTCCTGCTCTGATGGTCCCAGCCGCTTGATTGAACGCTCGCCTGAATTTTTCTTTACTGGTTCTCTCTGCTCAGTGCTCGCGGAATCAGTCTCTCAAGATATGGCTGCACTCTCCACTCGATCTTACCGAGCCTCCACTACCTCATCCTGGCCGTCCGCTAGCTGGCTCCCACACCAGCGACAGCAGCAAGTCTATCAGCCTGTACATTTCCTCGCACACTCGCATGCGCTCGTAGGACCATCCATCAGATGCTCTTTACCTTCGTGTTGTCCAGCGATGCAGGTCACTCCACGTGGAACAAACCCATTGCTGTTTCACTTAGCGGCTGTCACAAACAGAACATCTCGTACGCACTACTCTTCCCGCCCGGCTGTCACAAACAGAACATCTCGTACTGCGCTACTCTCCCGCCGGCTGTCACAAACAGAACATCTCGTACTGCGCTACTCTCCCGCCGGCTGTCACAAACAGAACATCTCGTACTGCGCTACTCTCCCGCCGGCTGTCACAAACAGAACATCTCGTACTGCGCTACTCTCCGTCGGCTGTCACAAACAGAACACCTCGTTCTGCAACACTCTCCCGCCGGCTGTCACAAACAGAACTCGTTCTGCAACACTCTCCCGCCGGCTGTTACAAACAGAACACCTCGTTCTGCACCACTCTCCCGCCGGCTGTCACAAACAGAACATCTCATTCTGCACTACTCTCCCGCCGTCGGGACGCCACCGTTACAACCCCAACCCGAGTTCGTCCATGAACTTTCACAATGAAGCATCCCCCCCCCCCCCCTCCCCGTTTATCTCTCGCGACAGACCCGTCTGTGTATATTACCATGAACTTTCACAATGAAGCACACCCCCCCCCCCCCCCCCCCTTTCATCTCTCGCGACAGACCCGTCTGTGTATATTATCACGAGGACCCGTGCTCCACTGAGGGACACACCAGAAGAAGTATGGAAAGAAGAGACTGACCACGACAACGACGGGTAGAAGTAACAGTGCTCATGGAGACTAAGAGGAGGAACAGTCAGCACACTCAGGGCATGCCCGTATACGTCCAGGCTCTCCCAGCATACCCGTATATGCCCTGTCTCTCCCAGCATGCCCGTATTTGCCTGGTCTCTCCCAGCATGCCCGATATGCCCTGTCTCTCCCAGCATGCCCGTATATGCCCTGTCTCTCCCAGCAGCCTTATATGCCCTGTCTCTCCCAGCATACCTGTATATGCCCCTGTCTCTCCCAGCATGCCGTTTATATACCCTGTCTCTCCCAGCATGCCCGTATATGCCCTGTCTCTCCAGCATGCCGTATATGCCCTGTCTCTCCCAGCATGCCCGTATGTGCCCTGGTCTCTCCCAGCATGCCCGTATGTGCCCTGTCTCTCCCAGCATACCCGTATATGCCCTGTCTCTCCCAGCATGCCCGTATTTGCCTGGTCTCTCCCAGCATGCCCGTATATGCCCTGTCTCTCCACGCATGCCCGTATATGCCCTGTCTCTCCCAGCATGCCGTTTATATACCCTGTCTCTCCCAGCATACCCGTATATGCCCTGTCTCTCCCAGCATGCCCGTATATGCCCTGTCTCTCCCAGCATGCCGTTTATATACCCTGTCTCTCCCAGCATGCCCGTATATGCCCTGTCTCTCCCAGCATGCCCGTATATGCCCCTGTCTCTCCCAGCATGCCCGTATATGCCCTGTCTCTCCCAGCATGCCGTTTATATACCCTGTCTCTCCCAGCATGCCCGTATATGCCCTGTCTCTCCCAGCATGCCCGTATATGCCCTGTCTCTCCCAGCATGCCGTTTATATACCCTGTCTCTCCCAGCATACCCGTATATGCCCTGTCTCTCCCAGCATGCCCGTATATGCCCTGTCTCTCCCAGCATGCCGTTTATATACCCTGTCTCTCTCCAGCATACCGTATATGCCCTGTCTCTCCCAGCATGCCCGTATATGTCCAAGAACTAAACAGATGAATCTGTAAGCCCTGAATGTGTCTCACACAGGACATGTCCTGAAACCAACTTCCTGAATCTGTAAGTCCTGTGGCAGTCTGCGGGACCTCATGCGCTGGAACTTCGGTGTGTGCTGGTGGTGGGGTGGGCGGATAGTTCCCTACCCTGGTCATTCACTGCACCTGTATTCGCCTCCAGTCGTCTTGTCTTGCCACTGGATTCAGATGGACCCAGGAGAGAGAGTGTGGTCAACGAACTGCTCAACTTTCCTCACTTAAACCCAATTTGTCACCCAAGTCATTCTTCATCTAACACCACATCAGGAGATTCTCCTCCTGGAAAGTCAAGTATTATTTGCCCACATTGGCAAAGAACATTTCGAGTCAAAAAAGGCCTTGCCAGCCATCTTAGAACTCACGGCTGCAAACTTTCAACCCCACTGGATGAAATGAATGGTCACCATCTTGTTTTGATACACAAACACCACACTGGTCAGCTGGACTTCCAACTTGACCTCCTGTTCAGAACGTCATGGCAAACTACTGAACCTTCCCACACAGTCAACCTGGCCTGGGGTGACTGCCACGTCCTACATTTAATTTTTAAAACAAGTCAGTCCTCCATCTCCTGGAATAAATGAAAGTCCTTAATGGTTCTTTGCATAGGACATGTCCTGGAAACAAATTCTAGAATCTGTAATCCCTGCTATAAACTTATGAAATTACAAGCACAAATCAAAAGACACGACTTGAGTTATATACAATTTATTTCTTGGCTTCATCTGTTGCCAATGGGTGATGGATTCTCACCATGGAGATGGTTCTCAGTGAAACAACAGCAATGGTATAAACAACCAGTCAATGCAAACATGCGTACATATGAGCCTGAAGATATGCATATATACGCATCAGCCGGAATATACGAATGCGTATGAGACTAACAATGCCATGTGTATTGCTGTAGATATTGTTAAGTTGAAACATATTGATATATAGAGCAAAATATACAACGATATGAAATATCAAGTGCTGTACTCCTTTCTTTCACTCTTTCTTCTCGCTCCCTATCGCTCTATCACTGCTACATCACAACTAATATATCAATGTCAGAATCTGTTTAAACGCCAACAGAGAAATGAGAACACTAACAGAGAAATGAGAACACCAACAGAGAAATGAAAACACCAACAGAGAAATGAAAACACCAATAGACAAATGAAAACACCAAAAGACTAATGAAAACACCAACAGACACATGAAGACACCAACAGACAAATGAAAACACCAAAAAAAAATAAATGAAAACACCAACAGACCAATGAAAACACCAATAGACAAATGAAAAAAACCAATTAACACATGAAACGATAACAGACAAATGTGATGACAAGAAGCATAATATATCCCATAACAGCCCAGCAAGGTAAATAAGATACAACTTGTATTAATTAACACAAAATCTCCATAAAAAATAATTATACATTACTATCAAACAGAAGATAACAATAACATTCATAGTTTCAGTGAATTATACAATATTCTAACTTTCATTGGTTGAAAGAAATCAACCAATGGTTTGTTTTTAAACACAAGGCCAGCTGGCCAGACTTTTAGCAAACTCCAGCTAAACCTGGGGTTGACATTTTGTCACAAGATATAACATTCAACAATATGTCGACAGGCGCACTACATTCAGATCTGGCAGACATGCACACATTTGATTGATTTTATATGTACACGGTTTGTACAAGAAAAATATGGGTAATAATCAACAATTTTGATAAATATGTCACAGTACACAGAAAGTACACAACAGATATGTTGAAGGTTTTACTGGCTCAGCCAACAACCACAGCTTCAGAAGTCGGATCTGGAACTAGCCAGTTATATGATCTGATAAGTCAGGAACAAAACTAGTTCCTTGATCTCAGACAGCAAGTTGAAGGTAAAATTCACATTTCAGGCGATGGTGAAGGCTGATACAGACTTGACCTAATAATGAGCTTCAAAGAAGCCAGATGTAAACTTCACACATGACAACGCTTAATCAAGACAGACTTCATCCAATGATAAAAATTGATCAAGTCCAATGGAAAGTTGATCTAGTCGAATATAAAGTTGATCAAGTCCCATACAAAGCTGATCACGCATAAATCTGATAAGCCAGACTCAAAATTTATTCAACTCAGGGCCACTTACTGTAGAGGGTCAGAAAATATAACTGACCCACGGTCAAACCTGAAGAGGTCAGATATAAACTTCACCAAGAAAGAACATTACATGATCCAAATATAACCTTCACCCAACAATGAACATTAAATGATCCAATTATAACCTTCACCCAACAATGACAGCTGAATGGATTAGACTGACAACCAGTTCTGCTAACGAACCAACCAAGATGAAGCTGTACACAGAAACTATGGCACAACACCGGCCAACAAGTCCCATTAACATTTGTCAGGACACGCAGCTGTCCCGGGGCAACATACGGATGTGGGTATGTACATTTTCTTAATCATTACAGAAGAACATGAGAGCTTCTGAGCTCAGCTGCAACAGAAAGGTTGTGAGAATACTGTGGAGCAAGAAGACATAAATACTAACATTTGACAAGACCTGATCATCCAAGACAACCGACTCACAGACAGCATCAGGTGTGGGAAACTGTAATACTTTGGCCATATGACTCATCACGGTGGCTTGGAGAGTACAGGGATGGGAGGCGTTGTTTCTGGTAGAAGTGGAAGGGGTCAGCCAGGATGATGGACACAGGACACCTGGGGCATGGGGGAGGGGAGACAAGGCCACAGGGTCAGCCAAGATGATGGACACAGGACACAGCCAGGACAATGAACACAGGACACCTGGGGCATGAGCTGGGATACATGGCCAGAGACAGAGAGGCTGTTGGCTGCACCACGATGAGAGTCACATTCTATGAAGATGCTGCTAGACAGCCAACCACTATTTACAACCACATTACAACATGTAATCACAACACCAGCCACCATACTGTGAACATCGCAGCAACGCTTCCAGAAAATGCTCCAGTCGTGACAGAGTAGCCAGACTTGAAGACAACAAAGACAAGAGTATGTATGTCCCCTGGGGTCTACAGCCAACCCTGTCAGGTGCACTTCTCTCCCAGTGTGTGTCTGCCTGGGTTCTACAGCCAGCCCTGTCAGGTGACCTTCTCTCCCAGTGTGTGTCTGCCTGGGTTCTACAGCCACCCTGTCAGGTGACCTTCTCTCCCAGTGTGTGTCTGCCTGGTTTCTACAGCCAACCATCTCAGGTGCACTTCTTCCCAGTGTGTGTCTGCCTGGTTTCTACAGCCAACCATCTTTAGGTGCACTTCTCTCCAGTGTGTGTCTGCCTGGGTTCTACAGCCAACCCTGTCAGGTGAACCCTTTTCTCCCAGTGTGTGTCTGCCTGGTTTCTACAGCCAACCATCTCAGGTGAACTTCTCTCCCAGTGTGTGTCTGCCTGGTTTTTACAGCCAACCATTCAGGTGCACTTCTCTCCCAGTGTGTGTCTGCCTGGGCTTTTACAGCCAGCCCTGTCAGGTGAACTTCTCTCCCAGTGTGTGTATGCCTGGTTTCTACAGCCAACCATCTCAGGTGAACCCTTTTCTCCCAGTGTGTGTCTGCCTGGGTTCTACACAACCTGGGGCACTACTCCCAGGAGTGTCTGCCTAGGGGGTTAAAACCAACACCAGGTGAACTTCTCTCCCAGGGTTTGTGGTACTACACCAAACAACCACTTCCTGTGTGGGCTACCTGGGCAAGCCCAACTTTGGGGACTACACTTTGTGTCTCTGGGTCTACAGCCAACCATCTCGTGAACTCTCTCGTGTGTGTCTGCCTGGTTTCACAGCCAACCATCTCAGGTGCACTTTCTCCCAGTGTGTGTCTGCCTGGGTTCTACAGCAACCATTTCAGGTGCACTTCTCTCCCAGTGTGTGTCTGCCTGGGTTCTACAGCCAGCCCTGTCAGGTGAACTTCTCTCCCAGTGTGTGTCTGCCTGGGTTCTACAGCCAACCATTTCAGGTGCACTTCTCTCCCAGTGTGTGTCTGCTGGGTTCTACAGCCAACCATTTCAGGTGCACTTCTCTCCCAGTGTGTGTCTGCCTGGGTTCTACAGCCAACCATCTCAGGTGCACTTCTCTCCCAGTGTGTGTCTGCCTGGGTTCTACAGCCAACCATTTCAGGTGCACTTCTTCCCAGTGTGTGTCTGCCTGGGTTCTACAGCCAGCCCTGTCAGGTGAACTTCTCTCCCAGTGTGTGTCTGCCTGGTTTCTACAGCCAACCATCTCAGGTGCACTTCTCTCCCAGTGTGTGTCTGCCTGGGTTCTCACAGCCAAACCATTTCAGGTGCACTTCTCTCCCAGTGTGTGTCTGCCCGGGTTTTACAGCCATCCCTTTTCAGGTGAACTTCTCTCCCGTGTGTGTCTGCCTGGTTTCTACAGCCAACCATCTCAGGTGACCTTCTCTCCCAGTGTGTGTCTGCCTGGGTTCTACAGCCAACCATTTCAGGTGCACTTCTCTCCCAGTGTGTGTCTGCCTGGGTTCTACAGCCAGCCCTGTCAGGTGAACTTCTCTCCCAGTGTGTGTATGCCTGGTTTCTACAGCCAACCATCTCAGGTGACCTTCTCTCCCAGTGTGTGTCTGCTCTGTTCAGGTTATTTTCTACAACAACCTGTTCACACACCCAGGAGACCATACTAGACTTAACACAACACCAACCTGGACAGCTGCTCACACTTTGTGACTACACCAGCAACCACACCTTGTGACTACACCAGCAACCACAACTTGTGACTACACTTTGTGACTACACCAGCAACCACAACTTGTGACTACACTTTGTGACTACACCAGCAACCACAACTTGTGACTACACTTTGTGACTACACCAGCAACCACAACTTGTGACTACACCAGCAACCACAATTTGTGACTACACCAGCAACCACACCTTATGACTACAATTTTTGACCACACATTGCAATGAAACTTTATGACTACAGTTGCGACTACACTTTGTGATTACATTTATGACTACACTTGTGACTAAATTTGTGACCATACCCGTGACTACATTTATTTATACACTTGTGACTATATTTATGACTACACTTGCAACCACACATGTGATTACACGTGCGACTAAATTTGTGACTACACCTGCATCTCCACATGTGACTACACTTGTGCCTACAACAGCAACCACATTTGTGACTACACTTGCATAGGCAGCAACGTATTGACTGAGACCTGACCCTCTGCCAGCCGCATACATTGTCAAACCACACACTAACACAAATCTACACATGGCAGCACAAGGACATCAGCTGAATACATCAGTGACATCAACATTACAAATGTACATAAATCAGTGATACACCTTGAGTGCTGTATGTGTTGAGGAGCACAACTATAACAACACGTAATTAAGCTAACACATACAGATAACTAGGTCACATTCTGCCAGTCTCACTCTGACCTGCATTCCACAGAGGAACTCTAACTGGGTTTTGTCCCTCCAGCTCAGATCTAGATAACTGGGTTATTCCAGATCAGATCTAGAAACTGGGTTGTGTCCCTACAGATCAGATCTGGATAAGTGCGTTGAATTTTCCCGGTTATTAAGACTGAACTGAGTAAATGATTAAACCTGAATAGGACAACTGTTCATATAAATGGCCAACATGACACAGATCATTGCGACATTTGTCATGTCCTTGGGTAACAACTGTCATGTCTTCCAATGACATCTGACACAGTTATCAGTTTATGTGATGTCATAATGACATAAACATCCACTTTATCCTTACAGCCAAATCTGAAAATGTTGCTTCTGTGCCACTTGGCAACAATCACCACAGTTCTGGCACGTGATTTGGTAATGCCGAGCTTTACTCCATCTTTCCTCCGTCTATCTGCCAGTCATGTAATAACATTCACACAGCTCAAACACACATACAAAAGCTACGTTACCACACACATTCATACTGACTCAATTATTAATATAACAAATAATAATCACAGAATAGAGAGGTTTCTTGCATGCCACCTGATGTGTGTGTATGAGTGTGTGTGAGAAAGAGAGTGTATGAGTGTGTATATAAGTGTGAGTATGAGTGTGTGTATGTGAGAGTGTGTTTGAGTGTGTGAGTGAGGCAATCTCTGGTTTAATTAAGAGCTTCCAAGAATGTGAAAATCACTTAATTGAAGATTACTTCTTCTTCTGCCTAGTATCTGAGCTGGGTTGTGAAGATGGGACAGAGTACGAGTGGGAATGTTACAGACCTGTCATGTCGGTACTCAACTCAATTCAACTCCCACTCTGGATCCCCTCCTAGAGAACAGGTACTCACTCAACTCCAGTCAAACCCCCTCAACTGGTGTATTCTTCTACAGCCCCTCAATGTCCTTCCATATGATCAACCTCTGCTCTCACTGTCTTTCCCTCAATGTCCTTCCCATATGATCAATCTCTGTCTCTCACTGTCTTCTCCTCAATGTCCTTCCTGTATGATCAACCTCTGTCTCTCACTGTCTTCTCCTCAATGTCCTTCCCGTATGATCAATCTGTCTCTCACTGTCTTCCCCTCAATGTCCTTCCCGTATGATCAATCTGTCTCTCACTGTCTTCCCCTCAATGTCCTTCCCGTATGATCAATCTGTCTCTCACTGTCTTCCCCTCAATGTCCTTCCCGTATGATCAACCTGTCTCTCACTGTCTTCCCCTCAATGTCCTTCCCATATGATCAACCTCTGTCTCTCACTGTCTTCTCCTCAATTTGTATCCATGCAATAGAACCATGGAGACAGTCAGTCACAATGACAGTATTGCATGTTTGCTACAGCAACGACAGTTATTCCACAATGACAGTTATTTCCCAAGGACAGTATTCTAGACAGGCTTCTGTAGATGACAGCTAGTGACGCATAATCTATGTACACAATAAATAAGTGAAACAAAACACAAGGCATTTACAGAGAAAGAAACACATCAGCCGATACACACCTGGAATGTAATAGAATTTGGAGATTGCTAGCAACGGAGAGCCTTCAACACAATGCAACAAACACAGAACAGAAACTATGGCTTCAATAGCAACTGGCAAATGTGATGGAAATAATAATAATAATAATAATAATAATAATAATAATAATAATAATAATAATAATGCAAGTCAAACATACGGGCAAATATGAACAAACATGAATGTACCAGGATGTCGGTGAATATCGTCGCAGCATGGCTCTCAAACATGAATATCGACTTATCATTCAGCGGGTTTAAAACAGCAAACAGTTTTCACTGTAAATCTAAGACATCTTTTGTTTTTTTGGGGGATAAAAAATGTTTTGGCTTAAGTACAACAGTGCATACAACTATACATTGGAAAATGCAAACATAAACAGTACATGAAACCTTAGAAAGTGCACCACGCTATACAACAGTGCACTCAAACATAAACAGTGCACCAGATCATACAATACTGCACCAAACCATAGAACAGTGCATTCAACCATAGAATAGTACACCAGATCATACAACAGTGGATCAACCCTACAACAGTACACCCAACCATACAACAGTGCACCCAACCACACAATGGTGCACCCAACCATACAACTGTACAACCAACTAAATACCCACAGATAAATGATCAAACCCCACCCTGTACACAATATGGCCACCAGTACGTATGCAGATCCATCCATCTAGCTAGCAAATGCAACACATTGGATACACATGTACATCTTTCAGTACACAACTCCTGCACTACATCTTAATGCCAGTACATCAGTACACGTCAGTTTTGAGGTCACACAACATACAGTTCATACAACTTTGAGTACACACAAATTATAGAACCTACAACTGTGTGTTCACACAACTTTGAGTTTGCTAACATTTGAGTACATACAACTTTGAGTATACACAAAAATTTGAGTACACACAACTTTGAGTTTGCTAACATTTGCGTACACACAACTTTGAGTACACACAAAAATTTGAGTATACACAACTTTGAGTACACAAGAAAATTTGAGTACATACACAAATATGTGTACACACAACTCACAGCACATACAACTTTGAATACACAAAACTTTGAGTACACATAATGTACAGCACATTCAACTCTGACTACATACAACTATCAGTAAATAACACTTGCCGTATTTCGGCACAAAAAATTCATCACATACCTGGCTGATTTTTCACTCACTTTAACAATGAAGACATAAAATCTTCACATTTTCGGCTGATTTTTCACTCATGTTAACAATGAAGACATAAAATCTTCACATTTCCAGCTGATTTTTCACTCACTTTAACAATGAAGACATAAATCTTCACATTTCCAGCTGATTTTTCACTCACTTTAACAATGAAGACATAAAATCTTCACATTTCCAGCTGATTTTTCACTCACTTTAACAATGAAGACATAAAATCTTCACATTTCCAGCTGATGTTTCACTCACTTTAACAATGAAGACATAAAATCTTCACATTTCCAGCTGATTTTTCACTCACTTTAACAATGAAGACATAAAATCTTCACATTTCCAGCTGATGTTTCACTCACTTTAACAATGAAGACATAAAAATTAACTGGCATAGATAAGCCCACTTCCCTTCCCTCCCAATTCACTTCAATGTTTGCTGTACCCAGAGCGGTATTTCCCTGAGTTGATGTTGGCATGCACACACCCACCCACCCACACACACAGCAACACACTCAACCGTCACTCCTATCACCCCACCCCACAGCTATATCAAGGCATCCTGAGACACATATTGCTGTATTCTGTTCAGCTTCTACTCAAATCATCTGAAGCT
Source organism: Cepaea nemoralis (assembly GCA_014155875.1). NCBI lineage: Eukaryota > Metazoa > Mollusca > Gastropoda > Stylommatophora > Helicidae > Cepaea > Cepaea nemoralis. Next base: position 29,375 of record JACEFZ010028322.1, read on the forward strand.
TTGCACAGATGTGGTCCAGCCTGGGACAGGTGTTGCTGTCTGCAGTCCCACTCTCCTGTTGTCCCACTCCCAGCCTGGGACAGGTGTTGCTATCTGCAGTCCCACTCTCCTGTTGTCCCACTCCCAGCCTGGGACAGGTGTTTCTGTCTGCAGTCCCATTCTCCTGCAGTTCCACACCCAGTTTGGGATAGGCACTGCTGTCTGCAGCCTGCTATCCTACATCTACTGTCCCACTTGCACCCCCGCTGTCCCACAGCTATACCAAGGCAGCCTGGGACATGTGCTGTTGTATGCTGTCTCCTGTCTGAGCCCGGAATGTCTGTATGCTGTTCATTATCTTCTTCTGATGGCCCACCAGACTGATGCCCATGTTGAGAAGGTCACGGACGGTCACATGTCGTACCTGTTTAACAATAGAAGGAAAGGTTAGAGACAGAAATTAAACAAAACCGCAGAATTTTAAAATTTTATCACAACGTGAAGAACATTTTATGCAACACGTCTCTGTTATGGGAAGTTGGAGAAGTGTTTTTGCATGTTACATACAACCAGTTCTAATACACGGCTGTGAATCATGGATATAAAAGACCCCTCCCCCTTTTCATGACATGAAACACTGGAGAAGTGTCTACAGCTCCAAGGAGACAATTGGGAGAAGTGTCTACAGCTCCAAGGAGACAACTGGGAGAAGTGTCTACAGCTCCAAGGAGACAATTGGGAGAAGTGTCTACAGCTCCAAGGAGACCACTGGGAGAAGTGTCTATAGCTCCAAGGAGACAATTGGGAGAAGTGTCTACAGCTCCAAGGAGACCACTGGGAGAAGTGTCTACAGCTCCAAGGAGACAATTGGGAGAAGTGTCTACAGCCCTAAGGAGACCACTGGGAGAAGTGTCTACAGCTCCAAGGAGACCACTGGCAGAAGTGTCTACAGCTCCAAGCAGACCACTGGGAGAAGTGTCTATGGCCCAAGGAGACCTTCCAGAAATACTACAATAACAGTGAGACTTGGAGAAGAGTCTACAGCTCCAAGGAGACCACTGGGAGAAGTGTCTACAGCCCCTGGAGACCACTGGGAGAAGTGTCTACATCCCCAAGGAGACCACTGGGAGAAGTGTCTACAGCCCCAAGGAGACCACTGGGAGAAGTGTCCACAGCCCCAAGGAGACCACTGGGAGAAGTGTCTACAGCTCCAAGGAGACCACTGGGAGAAGTGTCTACATCCCCAAGGAGACCACTGGGAGAAGTGTCTACAGCTCCAAGGAGACCACTGGGAGAAGTGTCTACAGCCCCAAGGAGACCACTGGGAGAAGTGTCCACAGCCCCAAGGAGACCACTGGGAGAAGTGTCTACAGCTCCAAGGAGACCACTGGGAGAAGTGTCTACAGCCCCTGGAGACCACTGGGAGAAGTGTCTACAGCTCCAAGGAGACCATTGGGAGAAGTATCTACAGCCCCAAGGATGCCACTGGGAGAAGTGTCTACAGCCCCAAGGAGACCACTGGGAGAAGTGTCCACAGCCCCAAGGAGACCACTGGGAGAAGTGTCTACAGCTCCAAGGAGACCACTGGGAGAAGTGTCTACATCCCCAAGGAGACCACTGGGAGAAGTGTCTACAGCTCCAAGGAGACCACTGGGAGAAGTGTCTACAGCCCCAAGGAGACCACTGGAAGAAGTGTCCACAGCCCCAAGGAGACCACTGGGAGAAGTGTCTACAGCTCCAAGGAGACCACTGGGAGAAGTGTCTACAGCCCCTGGAGATCACTGGGAGAAGTGTCTACAGCTCCAAGGAGACCACTGGGAGAAGTATCTACAGCCCCAAGGATGCCACTGGGAGAAGTGTCTACAGCCCCAAGGAGACCACTGGGAGAAGTGTCTACAGCCCCAAGGAGACCACTGGGAGAAGTGTCTACAGCCCCAAGGAGACCACTAGGAGAAGTGTCTACAGCCCCAAGGATACCACTGGGAGAAGTGTCCACAGCCCCAAGGAGACCACTGGGAGAAGTGTCTACAGCTCCAAGGAGCCCATTGGGAGAAGTGTCTACAGCTCCAAGGAGACCACTGGGAGAAGTGTCTACAGCTCCAAGGAGACCACTGGGAGAAGTGTCTACAGCTCCAAGGAGACCACTGGGAGAAGAGTCTACAGCCCCAAGGAGAGCTCAGTGAAGGGCACTAGCGGGTCAGATCTCTAGGTGAGCACCTGCATGTTTCCTGGTCAAAGATCCATCTCAAAGAGACCTCACACATTGATCATCATCATCACGTGCCTCCAGGTGAGCACCTGCATGTTTCCTGGTCAAAGATCCATCTCAAAGAGACCTCACACATTGATCATCATCATCACGTGCCTCCAGGTGAGCACCTGCATGTTTCCTGGTCAAAGATCCATCTCAAAGAGACCTCACACATTGATCAGCAGGTAACAAATCTGCCATGAAGGGAGTGACATGTTCATGAACTGCACTCCATTGATGGGACTGCTGAGCCTAATATGATCACATGCTCTCCCAGTGTCTTACTCCTCTTCTGACCGCATCTCATCTTATCCTCACCTCCCTCTGCCTTTTGCCTGGTGAAGGATTTCCTGTTTGTGTACTTTCCTCAGCTCCTCATCCAGCATGGACTCATGATAAAACACACTCATTCTGAAACCTCTGGTGAAGTAGCAGATTCACACTGGTCAGTTGGACTAAAATGTTGACTTCTCGTCCTTGACTTGGGGATGTAAATTACAAGTACTTCAGAAGTCGGAATGGGTTCGCTTGATGGCGAGGGACGCTGGCAATAGAGAAAGCTAATCCACATACAAACATCAGTCCAGTGCATTAAAAGTAGCAGCAGGTATACGGACTACGTTTGCGTTCAAAGCCAGAGACCACACAAACAAAACAAACAAAAAAACAAACAAGCAAACACAGAGAATGATGTGAGGTGTGCCAAAGGGAGGACTATCTAGTATATATGAGTAAGCACTGTCCACACCTGTGTATTTTCTTATCTCCTAACTCATCAAAAACTTTTTAAAAAGAACAATATAATGGAAAATTGTCTCAAACGACAACAAGCCAATAAACATTCCCAATAATTATATGATACGGCCAAACAACATTCCTAGTATTTATCATGCCCATTTTAAGTACATTGCCTCAGCTGAGGTATGTATACTTGATTAATTTTCAGTGTTTTTAATGCTTATTTTCATTTTTGTCTTAGATTAGCTTCATAAGTATGTTGAAGAAAGAATGTAAGAGAGTAAATAGAGAAGAATGTCAGAATAAATCAGACGGAGCCTGCGTGCCAATTCTTAACCTTTTGAAAATAAGTTTGTCGTTCTACCGTTCATGGATCATACAATACACACACACAGAATTCAAGTGAGATGTAAGACCACACAATCCACACATTGCATAAAAGTGAGATGTAAGATTACACAAACCACACATTGTATGTAAGAAAACAAGGTGAGGGTATTTGTGTGATTACCTGGTCCATGGTGCTCAGCCCGGCAGTCAGGAAGAGACTGAGGTATCTTTCCATCTTGATGGACACCAGCCAGTCCTCCACGCTGGACAGTGAGGTCATGTCTGGAGCGCTGGGGTCGATGAAGTTGTGGGGGCTGCCAGGGGGGAGAGAGAGAGAGTCCAGGTTGATACACATGTTTATATACAACTCTCAGTGTACAACTGTCTGTGTACAACTGTCTCTGTCCCACTGTCTGTGTACAGCTGTCTTTGTACCAGCTGTCTCTGTAAACTGTCTCTGTACCAGGTGTCTCTGTCCCACTGTCTCTGTACCAACTGTCTGTGGGCAACTGTCTCTGTAACACTGTCTCTGTACCAGCTGTCTCTGTAAACTGTCTCTGAACCAGCTGTCTGTGTAGAGCTGTCTCTGTACCAGCTGTCTCAGTACAACTGTCTCTAGACAATTGTCTCTGTACCAGCTGTCTCTGTCCCACTGTTTCTGTACCAACTGTCTGTGTAGAGCTGTCTCTGGACAACTGTCTCTGTAACACTGCCTCTGTACCAGCTGTCTCAGTAAACTGTCTCTGTACTAGCTGTCTCTGTACCAACTGTCTCTGTACCAGCTGTCTCTGCACAGGTGTCTCTGCACCAGGTGTCTCTGTAAACTATGTACCAGCTGTCTCTACCAGCTATCTCTGTATCACTGTATCTGTACCAGCTGTCTCTGTACCCCTGTATCTGTATCAGCTGTCTCAGTACCAGCTGCCTCTGTAAACTGTCTCTGTACCAGTTATCTCTGTACCAACTGTCTCTGTACCAGCTGTCTCTGTAAACTGTCTATGTACCAGCTGTCTCTGTACCAGCTGTCTCTGTACCACTGTATCTGTACCAGCTGTCTCTGTACCAGCTGTCTCTGCAATCCCACTCTCCTGTTGTCCCACTAGTATAACTCTGTATATTAGACACATTTATTAAATACTGTACTACGCTTTTACAAACTGACCGAGGTTTGGCCTGTTTCCGAAGCAGCTCTGGGGCACGAATGAGTTTGTCCAGGGTCTTGACAATCTGAACCAGCTTGGGTCTGTGGGACCTCTCCTTCTGCCAGCAGTCCAGCATCATCTGATGGATGGCTTCCGGGCAGTCCTGCAACACAGACAACAGCTGAGGACAGTCCTACAACACAGACAACAGCTGAGGACAGTCCTACAACACAGACAACAGCTGAGGACAGGGCCTACAACACAGACAACAGCTGAGGACAGTCATACAACACAAACAATTCAGGACAGTCCTACAACACAGACAACAGCTGAGGACAGTCATACAACACAAACAATTCAGGACAGTCCTACAACACAGACAACAGCTGAGGACAGTCCTACAACACAGACAAAAGCTCAGACACTCCTACAACACAGACAACAACTCATGACAGTCCTACAACACAGACAACAGGACAGTTCTACAACACAGACAACAGCTGAGGACAGTCCTACAACACAGACAACAACTCAGGACAGTCCTACAACACAGACAACAGGACAGTCCTACAACACAGATGACAACAGGACAGTCCTACAACACAGATGTCACAGCCTCACATAAGGGCGGTACCAACATAAAAGTAAGAGATACTGGCGAAGGGATAGAACTCCAGCAAAAGGGAAAGAACCGAGTCACTCGAAGGCTTGAATAATCCAGAGCCTTCTCGAAGGACCGGTCAGTGTGTCCACAGCCCCGTGGACACCGATGGGCCGCGATTGCGGGGTCCACGAGAAACTCGGAGAGAGTTACCACCCGTGTCGGATTGCGACACGTGTGGAAAGGCAGACACGGAACTGGACATCGAGGAAGCAACAGGGCTTACTTAAGGGGGACTTGATAGTTTCAGACCCATGTGTATTTAAGGGTCGTATACATATGTTAGATAGCTGATAGAGTTGTTGTAATAATCATGTTTATTGTAAACTCCTGTGATACGCAACTTGTTGAATGCTGGCTTGTGAAAACTCGCTTCGCCAGCATACTGTAATCTAATGTAAATAAATGATGCTAGATTGTATCTGAACGGAGTTTGTTGCCTGTATGAGCCCAAGTTTCCCGGCTTGGCCCCCACAAATAGCCTGTCACCGTCTGGATCTCTAGGGGATTGAAACAGCTAAGGACAGTCCTACAACACAGACAACAGCTGAGGACAGTCCTACAACACAGACAACAACTCAGGACAGTCCTACAACACAGACAACAGCTGAGGACAGTCCTACAACACAGACAACAGCTGAGGACAGTCCTACAACACAGACAACAGCTGAGGACAGTCCTACAACACAGACAACAGCTGAGGACAGTCCTACAACACAGACAACAGCTGAGGACAGTCCTACAACACAGACAACAGCTGAGGACAGTCTACAACACAGACAACAGCTGAGGACAGTCCTACAACACAGACAACAACTCAGGACAGTCCTACAACACAGACAACAGCTGAGGACAGTCCTACAACACAGACAACAGTGAGGACAGTCCTTACAACACAGACAACAACTCAGGACCAGTCCTACAACACAGACAACAACTCAGGACAGTCCTACAACACAGACAACAACTCAGGACAGTCCTACAACACAGACAACAACTCAGGACAGTCCTACAACACAGACAACAACTCAGGACAGTCCTACAACACAGACAACAGGACAGTCCTACAACACAGACATCAACTCAGGACAGTCCTACAACACAGACAACTCAGGACAGTCCTACAACACAGACAACAGGACAGTCCTACAACACAGACAACAACTCAGGACAGTCCTACAACACAGACAACAGCTGAGGACAGTCCTACAACACAGACAACAACTCAGGACAGTCCTACAACACAGACAAAACTCAGGGCAGTCCTACAACACAGACAACAACTCAGGACAGTCCTACAACACAGACAACAGCTCAGGACAGTCCTACAACACAGACAACAGCTCAGGACAGTTCTACAACACAGACAACAGCCCTCTGTCTGCCACATCATCACACACATTCTTGTTGTTCAAAGCCAAACTGGCAAGTTATTTGGCATCTGTCTTGCCTGGCATCACTCATGATCATGGTGTGCAGAATGGATGTGGACATAATGTAGTCTGCTCACCAGGAGGACTGAGTACAAACGGGGCTTAACTGAGAGCTGTAATACAAATTCACATGACCAACTGGTTATGTTTAGTTAGATAGTTAGTTAGTCACAGTTCCAACTTCACAGCAACGGGTCGTCCCCATTATGCTCCGTTCCTGTGCCAGTGAATATCACACAAAATGCTCCCCACTGCCCAATGTGAAAAGTGGAAAAGACAGGAGTCTCGACAAACAACAGCCTGCACAGATACACTGTGCATAATGCTGCCGCCAGAATGTCAACACAATAGTCCCCAACAAAACACCCAGTTCATTTCTGATGGAATCGGCAGTCAGTCTCCCATCTGGATGTTTCCTAGATGTTCACCCACACACTCAACGAAATACAGTTCATTGTCGATGGTAGTGGGCAGTCAACCAGAAGCCCAGCAGCCACGCATTTCTGCATAAGGCAAAACCGGTCCAACTCTGGGACATAGCCATCTGCCATCGCTCCGAACATGCAGTCACGTTCCAAAATACCTCAGGCAGATTCAAAAGCATTTCACACGAAACTCACAGCTCACAGTGTCCCGCCACGCACTCACTCAGTAGCAGGCGACGGAACCATCAAGCCTCCTTAGTCGCCTCTTACGACAATGCGTGGTAGGCTGCAGTGTTGCTATTCTTTGCTTCCCTTATGGGCCCCGGCAACACACGGGAGTGTCACAACTAAGTTGCTATTTAGATGCCACAACTAATCTGGTATTTGAGATGCACAACTAATCTGGTATTTGAGATGCCACAACTAACTCTGCTAGTTTGAGATGTCACAACTAAATCTGGTATTTGAGATGCTACAAACTAATCTGGTATTTGAGATGTCACAACTAATCTGGTATTTGAGATGCCACAACTAATCTGTATTTGAGATGCCACAAACTAATCTGGTATTTGAGATGTCACAACTAATCTGGTATTTGAGATGCCACAACTAATCTGGTATTTGAGATGCCACAACTAATCTGGTATTTGAGATGCCACAACTAATCTGATATTTGAGATGTCACAACTAATCTGGTATTTGAGATGCTACAACTAATCTGGTATTTGAGATGTCACAACTAATCTGGTAGTTGAGATGCCACAACTAATCTGCAATTTGAGATGTCACAACTAATCTGGTATTTGAGATGCCACAACTAATCTGGTTATTTGAGATGTCACAACTAATCTGGTATTTGAGATGGATGCCACAACTAATCTGATTTGAGATGTCACAACACTGGTATTTGAGATGCACAACTAATCTGGTATTTGAGAGCCACAACTAACTGGTATTGATGCACACTATCTGATTGAGATGCCAAATGGTAATTTAAAGGAACCCACAATAACATTTAGTTTGCCAATATCTATTGAACACATACAATTGAATATGAATCTGACAACTTCTGTCTGGTGCAACCTGGATTGAGGTCAACTTAAATCAGATTAGTGGAATTGGAAAGCCATTCCTGGTTACCATTCTCCCAGGACCAAAAAATTGGGTGAATTGACAATTTTGGGGGGTCAACGGGGACTGATATTTAAATGTTGGGGGTTGGAGCTTTTCTGAAAGTTGCTGCCATGACAAGGGGAAGGGGGAAAGGGGGGGGGAAAAAGCGGGGAAAGAGAAGCGAAGGAGAAGAAAGGGAAGGAAGGGGGAAAAAAAGGGAAGAAAAAGGGGAAGGAAGAAAAGAAGAAGAGAAGAAGAAGAAGAGAAAAAAGGGAAGAAGAAGAAGAAGAAGAAGAAGAAGAAGAAGAAGAAAGAAGAAGAAGAAGAAGGAGTGAGGAGGAGGTGGAGCAGCAGCAGCAGCAGTAGCAGGAGGAGCAGCAGCAACAGCAGAAGAAGAAGAAGAAGAAGAAGAAGAAGAAGAAGAAGAAGAAGAAGAAGAAGAAGAAGAAGAAGAAGAAGAAGAAGAAGAAGAAGAAGAAGAAGAAGAAGAAGAAGAAGAAGAAGAAGAAGAAGAAGAAGAAGAAGAAAGGAGGAGGAGGAGGAGGAGAAGGATGAGGAGGAGGAGGTGCAGGAGGAGGAGGAAGAGGAGGAGGAGGAGCAGCAGCAGAAGAAGAAGAAGAAGAAGAAGAAGAAGAAGAAGAAGAAGAAGAAGAAGAAGAAGAAGAAGAAGAAGAAGAAGAAGAAGAAGAAGAAGAAGAAGAAGAATAGAAATGAAAGAGAAGTGACTACTGCACTGTACACTAACATGTGACACACTAGATACACATGCTCCCATGAATACCCTCACATCAGAAGCCACACAGTGGGTCAGTTGGTTCCGGTTAACACAGGCCGACCAGCAGGACCTGGTAGAGTGACCTTCTGAGATCATATCACTGTCACAGTTGACATCAGGTATCTTCCACTTGAAAGAGTCAGTTTAGGACAGAAATTAAGTATGTGAGTAGTGTATCAGATAGCTGGACAGACAGAAGTAAGGTAGACATGTAGACTGATTAATACCCCAGGATAGAAGAGGAATGTCTAAACAACTGTAAGGTACGTCTACAATCAAGTGGGACAGACTAAATAAGATCAGAAGGCACTGCGAAAAAGAGACTAAACAAGACTGCAATGTACTTGGAGAAAAGAGACTACAAAGACCTCAAGGTACTGGGAAAAAGAGACAAAAAGCAAGGTACTGGAAAGAAAAGGAAAGACTATAGCCAAGACTATAATACACCTCTTTAACCTGATGTAGAAGACTATCAATAATTGTAATAGAGTGGATGGTTTCTGGAAGAGTGGATGGTTTCTGGGAGAGAGTGGATGGTGTCTGGGAGAGAGTGGATGGTGTCTGGGAGAGAGTGGATGGTTTTCTGGGAGAGAGTGGATGGTTTCTGGAAGAGAGTGGATGGTTTCTGGGAGAGAGTGGATGGTTTCTGGAAGAGAGTGCATGGTTTCTGGGAGAGAGTGGATGGTTTCTGGGAGAGAGTGGATGGTTTCTGGGAGAGAGTGGATGGTTTCTGGAAGAGAGTGGATATTTCTGGAAGAGAGTGGATGGTTTCTGGGAGAGAGTGGATGGTTTCTGGGAGAGAGTGGATGGTGTCTGGGAGAGAGTGGATGGTGTCTGGGAGAGAGTCGATGGTTTCTGGGAGAGAGTGGATGGTTTCTGGGAGAGAGTGGATGGTTTCTGGGAGAGAGTGGATGGTTTCTGGGAGAGAGTGGATGGTTTCTGGGAGAGAGTGGATGGTTTCTGGAAGAGAGTGGATGGTTTCTGGGAGAGAGTGGATGGTTTCTGGAAGAGAGTGCATGGTGTCTGGGAGAGAGTGGATGGTTTCTGGGAGAGAGTGGATGGTGTCCTGGGAGAGAGTGGATGGTGTCTGGGAGAGAGTGGATGGTTTCTGGAGAGAGTGGATAGTTTCTGGAGAGAGTGGATGGTTTCTGGGAGAGAGTGGATGGTTTCTGGGAGAGAGTGGATGGTTTTCTGGGAGAGAGTGGATGGTTTCTGGAAGAGAGTGCATGGTTTCTGGGAGAGAGTGCATGGTTTCTGGGAGAGAGTGGATGGTTTCTGGGAGAGAGTGGATGGTTTCTGGAAGAGAGTGGATATTTTCTGGAAGAGAGTGGATGGTTTCTGGAAGAGAGTGGATGGTTTCTGGAAGAGAGTGGATGGTTTCTGGAAGAGAGTGGATGGTTTCTGGGAGAGAGTCGATGGTTTCTGGAAGAGAGTGGATGGTTTCTGGAAGAGAGTGGATGGTTTCTGGGAGAGCATGGATAGTTTCTGGGAGAGAGTAGATGGTTTCTGGAAGAGAGTGGATAGTTTCTGGGAGAGAGTAGTTGGTTTCTGGAAGAGAGTGGATGGTTCTGAAAGAGAGTGAATGGTTTCTGGAAGAGAGTGGATAGTTTCTGGGAGAGAGTAGATGGTTTCTGGAAGAGAGTGGATGGTTTCTGAAAGAGAGTGAATGGTTTCTGGAAGAGAGTGGATGGTTTCTGGGAGATAGTGGATGGTTTATGGAAGAACAGTTTCTGAAAAAGTTTGACAGTATTATAAATACTCAGTGTCCTGACTTGTTTTAGTGAGTCACACAACAGAGCTTACACACAGTCCACACAAGTCAACCTACCATGGGTGGAGGTAGCCTGTAGCCCTTCTCCACAGCTTTGATGACATCCTGGTTAGACCAGTTGTAGTACGGCCGCTCTCCGTAGGAAACTATTTCCCACATAAACAACGCCATAGCTCCACACGTCGATGATGACGTGAACTTGCGGAAGGCGATGGCTTCTGGTGCTGTCCATCTGACCGGAATTTTCCCCCCGGTGGTTGTGTATGCCCCGTCCGTTGTGTCCGACTCAATCTCTCGGGACAGTCCGAAATCAGCAACTTTGCAGACCAGAGTGTCATTGACTAATATGTTTCTTGCTGCTAAATCCTGGCACAGGAAAAGAAGAGAGGCATGTTGTCACATGACAGATGAATATTCCACATAATGCAATGTTGTCACACAAGAGACAAATAATTAAGATATAACATAACGTAATGTTGTTACACAACAGATGAATATTCCACATAATGTAATGTAATGTCACACAAGAGACAGATAATTAAGATATAGCATAACGTAATGTTGTCACACAAGAAACAAATATCCCAGATATTACATAATGTTGTCACATGACAGACACATATTCCAGATATTACATAACATAATGTTGTCACGCAGAGACAAATATTCCAGAAATTACATAATGTAATGTTGATACACAAGAGACTAACTAACTAACTAACTAACTAACTAACTAACTAACTAGCTAGCTAGCTAGGTAACTAACTAACTATTGGCCAGTATGTTTTCCATCTTGAAAAAGGCAAACTTTGCCATGTTGATTTTTGTTCTAACCTCTTTGAAGCACCTCCCATCAGATGTTGTGATTGGCTATCCGTTATGCCCACCAGACAGCAGGCCATGTGACTATACTGTGTCGATTATGCCCACCAGACAGCAGGTCATGTGTGACTGTACCGTGTCCATTATGCCCACCAGACAGCAAGTTTAGTTTGTTGACAAACATCAACCAGAGCTCACTGTGTGGCGTCTGCTTATGTTAATACTGATAAACATCACGTCAATTCTTTGAGTTCTCATCTCATCTCATCATGTTCCTCTTGTACCTTGCGGTGTCGAGGTGAAGTATAAACTTCGTGAGAGTGCCCAGTTATGGGCTTCGCATATCGACATTCCCATGGATTCTGTTATTCCCTCAGTCCAACGTTTACATGGTCGGCCTCTTCCTCTGTTTCCATCTGGTCTGTACATCATTGCTTGTTGTGGCATGCTGTTGACTGGTAGCCTACTTGCATGGCCAAACCATTTGACTTGCTGCTTTCTAATAAAATCTAGAGCAGCTTTAACCCCTACTTTAGTCCTGATTTCTTCATTTCTGATCTTATCTCTTCTTGATACGTTGAGTATTCTTCTCAGAAACCTCATTTCTGTTGTTGTGATTTTTCTTTTCTCTTTTTCTGTCATTGTCCAGGTTTGGCATTGGTAGCAGAGAGTTGGTAGGAAGATTGTGTTGTAAAGTGCTTTCTTAGTAGTTATTGATACATGTTTGTTCTTTAGTATTGGTGCCATTTGTCCAATGAGTTGATTTGCCTTATTGCACCTATTTTCGATCTCGTCTTCTGATCTGCCATTTGATGATATTATACTTCCTAGGTACTTGAAGCTCTTTACTTGTTTCAAGGGATGTTCGTTTAGGTGAATTGTTGCTGTTTGTTCTTCTTCAGTTATAGTCATTACCTCTGTTTTGCTTGTGCTAATTTTCATGTTATGTTCCCTACACATTTCGTTTAGACTATTCATGTGGTCTTGTAATTCAGCTTCTGATTTTGCTATTAGTGCTTGGTCGTCCGCAAACAGGAGTTCTCTAATGGTTAGATTTGCAGATGGTTCTTCTTCTGTGTTCTCGTCATGCGGTATTCTTGCTGTCTCTGCTTGGCTGGTTTCTTTACATATGTTGTCTATATATGTTATGAACAAGAGAGGGGGACAGGACACAACCTTGTCGTACTCCAGATCTTATGGTGAAGGGTTCTGAGTGTTCTCCAGTTGCTCTCACTATGCATTCACTGTTGTTGTATAAACTTCTGCATAGGTTTGTTAGATGTGTACTCACTCCATATTGTTTAAGGATTTCCCACAGCTTGTTTCTATCTACCCTATCAAATGCCTTTTCTTGGTCGACAAAGGCTAAGTAGAGTGTTTCATTGAATTCAATTGATTTTTCTATAAGTTGTCTAAGAGCAAAAATGGCGTCTGTGCATCCTTTGTTTTTCCTAAATCCAAGCTGCGTTTCGCTTAGCTGGGGTTCTAAAGTAGTTCGTAATCTTTTTTCAAGAATTTTGCAAAATATTTTCCCAGTATGACTCAACAGTGAAATGCCTCTGTATTGTGTGCAATCTCTTTTGCTGCCTTTGTTTTTCCAAATTGGGATAATTATGGCATTTCCCCAGTCTCGTGGTGTCTGTTGTTCTACCCAAACATGGTTGAATAGTCTATGTAGCCAAGCTGTTCCTACTTCCCTTGCTGCTTTAATTAGTTCATTTGGTATTTCATCCTGTCCTGGTGATTTGTTTAATGGGGCTAATCTGATGGCTTCTATAATTTCTTCTTTTGGTATGTCTGGTTCTAGTTCCTCGGTGACATCTGTGTAGGTCTCTTGAATTCCTATGACATCTGATGGGATGTTGAGAAGTTGTTCGAAATACTGCTTCCATCTTATTAGGATCTGTTTTTGTTCACTTATTGGTTCTCCATTTTCGCTGTTAATTATTTCAGTTGGGTCAAAGGGTTCTCCTCTGGTTCGCATTGCACTTATCTTTTTGTAGAAGTTTCTGGTTGCCTCCTTGTAGTTTTTATTTAGGGTTTCTCCATACTCTTCCCAGTCTTTTTGTTTTTCCCTCTTTACTATTCTACTCACATGTCTTCTCGCTATTCTGTATTCTCTGTAATCACATTCCTGTTTGCTCTTCAACCACTTTTTATATTTTTCCTTTTTTTTCTTTTACCGCTTTCTTTACTTCTGCGTTCCACCAACTTGTTATTTTCTTTATCCGTGTTTTGCGTTTTTTCGTGGTTCCGCATGTTATTTTTGCAGTATTTAAAATGCTTGATTTGAATATCTCCCATTCTTCTTCCACTGTTTTTCTTTCCGTAGGTAATTTTACAAAGAGTTCAGTTAGTTCTTTCTCATAATTTTCCCTTACTGCCTCGTCTTTAAGGTTTTTTAAGTTTACTGATTCACATGGCATGTATTTTCCTGCTCTTTGTCTTCTTCTTCTAATGGTTCTTATTGTGGCAACGACTGCTTTATGATCTGTGTTTATACTGAAATTGGGCACTGCTCTTGCATCTAATATATTTCTCTTTCTGTTATTTCTTGTTACTTCTTGGTTTTTCTACGAGCAGTATGAGTTCTTTATTATGCTGTAAAGAAATCTGGTAATGCATCTGTGTTATACACGATTGCCTGTTTGGCCTACATGAAAGTAATAAACCTGTGATCTTGTTATCATCATTTTTTTTTTCCCATTGAACAGTTGCTGAGATCTGTTGGTCTTGATAGAGTGAAGGAGTTTCAAACCCCAACAACCAGTTACCAACTGTATGGACCCTTGAACCAGCCACAACAACCTGGCACTTTCACAAGAATGACCTGGGCTCCTACAAGCAGGTAAAGCAGCAACCACAGGACAGCAGCAACAACAAGAGCAACATAATAGACAGTGACCAACAAATGATGGAGCATGTCAAGGCAGCCGAGAACAAGGAGAAGAGTTTGATACTTACCCTATGTACAAAGCCCATCTCGGAGAGGTACCTCATGCCAGACGCGATGCCCCTCATCATGCCGACTAGCTGGATGATTGTAAACCTGCCATCATTTTTCTGGGGGACATGAACACGGGACAGGTTAAACTCTCACATAGGACATCAACATAGGACAGGTTAAACTCTCACATAGGACATGAACATGGGACAGGTTAAACTCTCACATAGGACACCAACACAGGACAGGTAAACTCTCACATAGGACACCAACATAGGACAGGTTAAACTCTCACATGGTATTTGAACATGGGACAGGTTAAACTCTCATATAGGACATGAACACTAGGACAGGTTAAACTCTCACATAGGACATCAACACTGGACAGGTTAAACTCTCACATAGGACATCAACACTGGACAGGTTAAACTCTCACATAGGACATCAACACTGGGACAGGTTAAACTCTCATATAAGACATGAACACTAGAACAGGTTAAACTCTCACATAGGACATCAACACTGGACAGGTTAAACTCTCACATAGGACATGAACACTAGGACAGGTTAAACTCTCACATAGGACATGAACACTAGGACAGGTTAAACTCTCACATAGGACATGAACACTAGGACAGGTTAAACTCTCACATAGGACATCAACACTGGGACAGGTTAAACTCTCCCATAGGACATCAACACTGGACAGGTTAAACTCTCACATAGGACATGAACACTAGGACAGGTTAAACTCTCACATAGGACATCAACACTAGGACAGGTTAAACTTTCACATAGGACATCAACACTGGACAGGTTAAACTCTCACATAGGACATCAACACTGGGACAGGTTAAACTCTCACATAGGACATCAACACTAGGACAGGTTAAACTCTCACATAGGACATCAACACTGGACAGGTTAAACTCTCACATAGGAATGAACACTAGGACAGGTTAAACTCTCACATAGGACATCAACACTGGACAGGTTAAACTCTCACATAGGACATGTACACTAGGACAGGTTAAACTCTCACATAGGACATCAACACTGGGACAGGTTAAACTCTCACATAGGACATCAACATGGGACAGGTTAAACTCTCACATAGGACATCAACACAGGACAGGTTAAACTCTCACATAGGACATCAACACTAGGACAGGTTAAACTCTCACATAGGACATCAACACTGGGACAGGTTAAACTCTCACATAGGACATCAACATAGGACAGATTAAACTCTCATATAGGACATCAACACTAGGACAGGTTAAACTCTCGTATAGGACATCAACACTGGACAGGTTAAACTCTCGTATAGGACATCAACACTGGCCAGGTTAAACTCTCACATAGGACATTAACACAGGACAGGTTAAACTCTCATGTAGGACACCAAATGACATCATCAGCTGACAGCATCATAAAATGACAACATCAACTGCCAGCATCATCAAATGACAACATCATCAACTGACAACAACATCACATGATAGCATCATCAAATGACACTAACTTCTAATGAAAACAACATCAACTGACATCATCAAATGACAACATCCTCAAAAGACAACAACATCAACAGACAACACCATCAACAATGGACACCACCACCTGAGACTCACCCGTAGAAACGTGTCCATAGAGCCGTTGGCCATGTATTCTGTGACTATCATAATAGGGTTGCCTGAAACCACACAAATCACACACCGGTCATGTACTGAGAACAAACTCTTCCACATTCACTCGGTAAAACTTGATATTTTCATTAAAAAAATAATCGGTTAAGCCTGTCTATCAGATTTACAATAAAAAATAAAGAATCTTTAACCAGCTCCGCTGAAATTTACCAGACTGTCATTTACTCCGCTGGCAATGTCTCATTGTCTTTAACTCCATTGTCACTGACTCATACGTTATCTACTCCACTCTCAATGCTTCTACAGTGTTCTATACCACTGTCAGTCCTAACCTGCCGCAACAAGTCAGTGACATGTGACAGAGACCAGTAAATATTGCTACTTACAACACACATCAACTACATCAAGAAAAAAAAAACTGTTTTTCTGGACTTCACTTGGCGTTGATCAGGACAGTTTATGTGGGATACGAACTAAAGACCATTTCCCTGGCAGGCCACGTGTTCTGTTGCTGTACTGACAGCTAGGGCGGATGTCTCCCCTGGCCGTGGGGATGGAGCCTGCTGGCAATCAAATATTTACAACCTACGGAGGAAACACAACCCATCTGGATCTAACCCAACTAGTCCATACATGCTGTGCTCAACGCTGACCTGGTGACATTCTGATATGCTTCTCTGCAGAAGGAACGCTCAAGTACTTGTCTTGCTTACCCCACTGTAATCTGGGCTTGCAGAGGAGACAGAGAGATCTGACCACAGTCTCTGTGGAGATAGTGATGTTGATTTGGCAGAGAGACAGGTCTCTACATCATTGATGCAAGCTCTTCTGTGGACCTAGAGGACCTACAGGCCAGGGCACTGGGCATTATGAGCTGAAGGCTCAGTCTTCTGGAGGCTTCACAACCACCAAATATCAGCCAGGTAACAACTAGAGTCTGGGGTTCAAACTAGAGCCTCATGATCAAAGACATTGTATTCTATCTCATCATCAAGTGCCATGCCGATAAGCATAGGCGGCCATCTTTCACCATCTCACACGATCACCAGACTCATGGATCAGCTCTGTGTTCTTGTCTCGACCATACCATGTAGTCAAGCCATTCAGATATTTACTTCTCTGCCTTCCCCTTGTTCTTTTCCCCTCAGTCGTGTCACTGTTCCCAAGTTGTCCAGTTTATTACTTCTAATAGCTTCATTTGTTTCTTGTAGGACTTGCTCTTGGTTTTTCAGTCTGTCCTTGGCATTCTTTGCATTTCCCTTAGAAACCACATTTCCACTTCATTATATGTTTTTCAGCTTCTCTGCTCATAGTCCACATGGTGATTGCTCTCAAATCTTCTAAATATCTCATTCAGGCATTCACTCTACCCAGCCACTGAATATTATATACAACACACTGTCCCATCTGTGCCTCTTGCCATGGCAGTGTCAAGAGAAAAGACATTGTTCTAAGAGTTATGAGAGTTGCAGTCGTCAACATCCACATTTGACGTCCACCCACATTTGACTGCTATATATCTGCTTGTGCACTAAGCCAATATATGTCTGCTAAGGGCTAAAAATGTGCATGCGATGGGATACTAGTACAGCTGAGGGGAAACAAAAACAGGAGTAAGAAATGGTCAACAGACTTACTTTTTGTAACAAACGGTTAACAGACTTACTTTTTGTGACAAATAGTCAACAGACTTACTTTTTTGTAACAAATGGTCATCAGACTTACTTTTTTGTAACAAATGGTCATCAGACTTACTTTTTGTAACAAACGGTCAACAGACTTACTTTTTGTAACAACACCCTCTAGGAAGATGACGTTGGGGTCATCAAACTGACCCATGATGCTGGCTTCCGTAAGAAAGTCCAGGCGGTTCTTTTCCGTGGCCCCTGGTTTCAGAGTTTTAATGGCTACTGTCATTTCCAGGCGTCCTGGCATCCGCAACTTGCCTTTACAAACGTCTCCAAACTCCCCTGGCACAGAGATCAACAATGATGATGTAGGAAACAAACAACAATGACATGGTACACACATTCATTCATTCAGTAGCATGTCCTTTGCAGAACCTCATCCCCATAACAACCTTCTGGAAAACTCGGTCATACGTAAGATGTCCCATGTCTTATACACCCATCTGGGATCACTTCAAGTGCCACACCTCTCTGATCACATACATACAATCATTCTACTTTGGAAAGAAGACAGCACTTTGTGGGATGATTACATGCATACAATCATTCTTCTTTGGAAAGAAGACAGCACTTTGTGGGATGATCACATGCATACAGTCATTCTTCTTTGGAAAGAAGACAGCACTTTGTGGGATGATCACACGCATACAATCATTCTTCTTTGGAAAGAAGACAGCACTTTGTGGGATGATTACATGCATACAATCATTCTTCTTTGGAAAGAAGACAGCACTTTGTGGGATGATCACATGCATACAGTCATTCTTCTTTGGAAAGAAGACAGCACTTTGTGGGATGATCACACGCATACAATCATTCTTCTTTGGAAAGAAGACAGCACTTTGTGGGATGATTACATGCATACAATCATTCTTCTTTGGAAAGAAGACAGCACTTTGTGGGATGATCACATGCATACAGTCATTCTTCTTTAGAAAGAAGACAGCACTTTGTGGGATGATCACACGCATACAATCATTCTTCTGTGGAAAGAAGACAGCACTTTGTGGGATGATCACATGCATACAGTCATTCTTCTTTGGAAAGAAGACAGCACTTTGTGGGATGATCACACGCATACAATCATTCTTCTTTGGAAAGAAGACAGCACTTTGTGGGATGATCACACGCATACAGTCATTCTTCTGTGGAAAGAAGACAGCACTTTGTGGGATGATCACATGCATACAGTCATTCTTCTTTGGAAAGAAGACAGCACTTTGTGGGATGATCATATGCATACAGTCATTCTTCTGTGGAAAGAAGACAGCACTTTGTGGGATGATCACATGCATACAATCATTCTTCTTTGGAAAGAAGACAGCACTTTGTGGGATGATCACATGCATACAATCATTCTTCTTTGGAAAGAAGACAGCACTTTGTGGGATGATCACATGCATACAATCATTCTTCTTTGGAAAGAAGACAGCACTTTGTGGGATGATCACACGCATACAATCATTCTTCTTTGGAAAGAAGACAGCACTTTGTGGGATGATCCTCTTTACTTCCATTCCTTGTAACTTACAATCAAACTGCTCCTGGTACTATTACAACTGGGACTGTTCACTGACTGTTGCAGATGAGGACAGAGCACTTATGGGAATGTCCTGAGTGTTGGGATGTTGGTTCTTGACTCATCTCAACAATTCAATTCTTAACTTACAAACAGAAAAATGTCACAGACATACAAATCACTGACACATAAATAAACATCTTTCTCTCTTTGTCTCTCTCTCTGTCCCCAGTGCTCACATACAAACAAAGCACAACAGATAAATGACCAACCTCCACCAATGACTGACTCAATGATAATGTGACAAGCGTCAATTTCCCTGGTGAACTCTCGCACTGCCTGGTTGGGATCTTCATATGTATGCGGGTCAACGTACGTACGCACAGAACTGTGTACAGATCCAGGTGACGGGAACAAAGGCATTGTTACTGGAATCACAAAACAGAAATAGTTATGTGGGTGCAATGATACATGTGATTTAATGTCAATAACGTAATGTGAAACTCACACGTACCACGGCACATCCATCTAGCAAGAGAACAGTGAAGCAGCAGTACCACCAGGGATGTTACATATATATATGTGTGTGTGTGTGTGTGTGTGTGTGTACAGGCAACTGCCGGCTCTGTGGCGAAGAACACAGTTCGTAATCTCACACACTGCATTCAAAACATAGCTGCTGGCGATTTGGCAGCAGACCGTCTTACGTTGGGTTTTCTATGAAATGCTACAGGTGCCGGTCATTCAGAAAGCAATGGCAAACTACTGAACATAATCTTTCCCAGGAACAGCCAAACAATGCTGGGGTTGACTGCTATGTCCTGTAAAGGATATGCAACTAAGTGGCACCTAGTCGTCTTGACAGGTTATATAGTTTGTTATACTGTGCTTTAAAAGCCTCACAATAACTACAACCCATGGCGGTAGTGAATGTGACTGATCAGACCAATTTGTGCAGTAAATGTTTGTCCACAATGGATGTATGTGAACACATGGTCATTTCCACCATAATGCACCATTTGACGTTTCACATGCTCAGTGTGTGACCTATCTGCAATCATTTATTCCATTTCTGTTCTTTGTCCTCCAAGCAACACATTCAGTGGCTACTTGCTCGCAAATTGCAATATCAATGCCTGTATCGATCATGTTCTGCTTACACACATCCATGTGCCTTAGTTATATATATATATATATATGTTTGTGTGTGTGTGTGTGTGTGTAATGTTTGGCCTGTGTGTTTGTGTTTGTAAGTTTGTGTGCCAGCAGAAATACAGGACTTTGTATGTGATATGAGCAGAGTGTGTGTGTGTATGTGTGCATCCTAGTATAGTAGATACTAGACAGTACTCACATCCTTTTGAATGTGATAAGGGTGAAGAAGGTAAGGGTGTGTGTGTGTGTGTGTGTGTGTGTGTGTGTGTGTGTGTGTGTGTGGGTGCATGTGTGAGAGAGAGAGAGAGACAGAGAGAGAGAGAGAGAGTGAGTGGAGTGAGTGAGTGAGTGCGTGAGTGCATGCGTGCATGTGTGTGTGTGTTTTTTTTTTGGTATGTGTGTGTATTTGAGTGTGAGCCAGCAGACAGTACTCACATCCCCCGTAGCCTCCATTGATGTGATGCTCCAGCGGTGGGTACTGGATGACTGGATGGGGAGAAGAAGACACACACATACAGCATGTTCTCCGGGTCATCTCAGGTTTAATATCAACATGAATCAACCACTATCAGCTGTCTATACTGAGTGGACACAGTTAGTAACTTCACAAATACCTGCACTCCCCTGGTATGTCAGTTAGTTTTTGTTAGCATATCAAAATGTCCAGCAGTCTTTCCAATTGTCTATATTAGTCTATCTAAAAGTCTATCCAACAGTCTATCAAAGTCTGTCAAACTGTCCATCAGTGTGTCAGTCCCATCAACAGTCTATTCAACCACCCCTTAGTCTATGCAACCACCCCTTAGTCTATGCAACCACCCTTTAGTCTATTCACCTGTCCAACAGTCTATCCAACTGTCTGTCATCCTATCTACCTGCCTGTTTGTTTACCTCTCTATACAATTGTTATTCTTATAATTGTTATTTGTAAGTTTTTGATTGACATGTAATCTTCAGTTGCCATGTAATCTATGGTTGACATGTAATCTATGGTTGACATGTAATCTTCAGTTGCCATGTAATCTTTGGTTGACATGTAATCTTTGGTTGACATGTAATCTTTGGTTGACATGTAATCTTTGGTTGACAAGTAATCTTCAGTTGCCATGTAATCTTTGGTTGACATGTAATCTTTGGTTGACATGTAATCTTTGGTTGACATGTAATCTTCAGTTGCCATGTAATCTTCAGTTGCCATGCAATCTTTGGTTGACATGTAATCTTTGGTTGACATGTAGTCTTTGGTTGACATGTAATCTTTGGTTGACATGTAATCTTTGGTTGACATGTAATCTTCAGTTGCCATGTAATCTTCAGTTGCCATGTAATCTTTGGTTGACATGTAATCTTTGGTTGACATGTAATCTTTGGTTGACATGTAATCTTTGGTTGACATGTAATCTTTGGTTGACATGTAACCTTTGGTTGACATGTAATCTATGGTTGACATGTAATCTTCAATTGCCATGTAATCTTCAGTTGCCATGTAATCTTTGGTTGACATGTAATCTTTGGTTGACATGTAGTCTTTGGTTGACATGTAATCTTCAGTTGCCATGTAATCTTTGGTTGACATGTAATCTTTGGTTGACATGTAATCTTTGGTTGACATGTAATCCTTGGTTGACATGTAATCTTTGGTTGACATGTAATCTTTGGTTGACATGTAATCTTTGGTTGACATGTAATCTATGGTTGACATGTAATCTTCAGTTGCCATGTAATCTTCAGTTGCCATGTAATCTTTGGTTGACATGTAATCTTTGGTTGACATGTAATCTTTGGTTGACATGTAGTCTTCAGTTGCCATGTAATCTATGGTTGACATGTAATCTATGGTTGACATGTAATCTTCAGTTGCCATGTAATCTTTGGTTGACATGTAATCTTTGGTTGAACATGTAATCTTCAGTTGCCATGTAATCTTCAGTTGCCATGTAATCTTTGGTTGACATGTAATCTTTGGTTGACATGTAATCTTTGGTTGACATGTAATCTTCAGTTGCCATGTAATCTTTGGTTGACATGCAATCTTTGGTTGACATGTAATCTTTGGTTGACATGTAATCTTCAGTTGCCATGTAATCTTCAGTTGCCATGTAATCTTTGGTTGACATGTAATCTTTGGTTGACATGTAATCTTCGGTTGACATGTAATCTTCAGTTGCCATGTAATCTTTGGTTGACATGTAATCTTTGGTTGACATGTAATCTTTGGTTGACATGTAATCTTTGGTTGACATGTAATCTTTGGTTGACATGTAATCTTCA
The DNA here is from genome assembly GCA_014155875.1 of Cepaea nemoralis. Lineage (NCBI taxonomy): Eukaryota > Metazoa > Mollusca > Gastropoda > Stylommatophora > Helicidae > Cepaea > Cepaea nemoralis. The sequence continues at coordinate 52,041 of JACEFZ010028322.1, forward strand.
GTTGCCATGTAATCTTCAGTTGCCATGTAATCTTTGGTTGACATGTAATCTTTGGTTGACATGTAATCTTTGGTTGACATGTAATCTTTGGTTGACATGTAATCTTTGGTTGACATGTAAACTTTGGTTGACATGTAATCTTTGGTTGACATGTAATCTTTGGTTGACATGTAATCTTTGGTTTTAAATGTCAGAAACAGATGGTTATCTTCCCTGTGTGTGTTGTCAGACACGACTCACTGCTTTAGTCCCTTGGCACTGTTTGAGAAGGAGCACCAGATCTGCATATCTGAGTCCTAGAACCGGATTTCTACCAGTTACGAGTGGATCAAATTGTTACAGATCTCATCATCTTTAATATTTCTCATGACATTTTCTCATAGATGTTGACCAAGTATGGAGAGGAAATGCAACCCTGTCTTACTTCCCTTTGACCCTAAAATAGCTGGATGTTTCACCACTTACTCTAACAGCTGCTGGTTGCTTATGATATAAACCTTCACTTACATGGATCATGTGCTAGAAACCCCAGCTCTCTCAGGATGTTTCACAATTTCACATGTACCCACAACTATCACATAAACACACACCAAGTGTCTGTTACAACAACATATCGATGGGGAAGTTAGAGCAAGAAATCACATATACCAAGGACTACTCTATCACAATCGCATCTACCACAATCACATTTACCACAATCAAACTGACCAGGACTACCACAAACATATGTAGCAGACTATCCTTCTACAATCAGAGAGTTGTGGTCCAGTGACTAGAATGCTCGCTTGTTGTCCCCGTGGTCATGTATTTAAACCCCTGTCAGGGCTGATATATTTTTCATTATCCAGTCTTGCATGACCATTAGTCTAATATGTACAATTGTGAAAATCAATGCAAGGCGATCTGCTCTACAGGTAAAACCAAGAGAAATAAAATAATACCAAGCGTAAAGTAAGCCTACCTGACAAAAAACAAAAATAAACACATACCAAACTACAGGAAGTGTGCCTGACAAAACACACAGATATAAACAAATGTCTAGTCTAAAGTAATGCTTACAGACATATTCGTATAATGTCAGTGATCAGTTAATTGTCTTTGTATCTTAGCCTCTTTCATAACATCTACCTTACTCTTGTTGGCAGCTCAAGGAATGTTCAGCATTCTCCTGTAAAACCTCATCTCTAGCACCTCAAAAGATGTTGCTTTGGAGAGTTTGCTAATTATCCAGGATCCACACAATCATATGTTGAAACTGGTTCTACATAACACGCAACAATTCTTTCTCTGACCTCCAGTGACAAAGATTTATTGCATAAGATGTTCTACAGTGGATACAAATGCAGTTTTTCTTTGTCCTATTCTGGTTTGTACCTCTGTGATACACATTCCATCTATGTTTTCATATGCTTGATACCTGAATTCCAGCACTTCCCCTCAATCAATACCAATTCATCAACAAGAGAACTAAACTACCACAGAAATAAAAAATAAACAAACAGAATTGAAATCCAAACTAACTGAAATCCAAACTATCTAGATTGGAACTGCAGGGAGAACATAAAGAGAATAAATGAAAGCAACACGTCTATGGGTCAGTACAGAGAAACTATAAGAGTGACTTGACTATATGGTACCTCTAGACATGTCCGCCTCATCTGCTGCTGTCACATACGGAGGTGGAGGGGAGGGACAAGACACGGGTTATATGTGATGCAAACATAGTAAACACACAGGGTGATTTAAATATTGAGCACAACCCACTACTGGCAACGCTGATCGTATTCTGGTATGTACCTAAGGCCCATCCACGTCAATATGGAAGCACTATACTCGAGTTTCGCCCTCGTTTGAGCTCGTCAGTAGTGCATATCCTTGACCGGATCCGGAAACAAGCCCCGGATCACTGGTGTGTGAAGCGGGTGTGTAACCACGCGGCACACACTGGACACGGCCATATTATCATAACAGAATATTACAAACGTCACCCATCGTAGGCTATAGCTCACAGGGTGATGTCAAATTTGATGCATACATATTAATGATGAGAAGGATTTACTGTATTTGTGAGATGAATGTACTCAACAGACAGGGTTATATGTGAGATGAACATGCTCAACATACAGGGTTATATGTGTGATGAACATACGCAACAGACAGGGTTATATATGAGATGAACGCACTCAAGGCACAGGGTTATATGTGAGATGAACGCACTCAACAGGCATGGTTATATGTGAGATGAACATACTCAACAGACAGGGTTATATGTGAGATGAATATACTCAACAGACAGGGTTATATGTGAGATTAACGCACTCAAGGGACAGGGTTATATGTGAGATGAACATACTCAACATTATAAGTGATATGCAATACTCAACAGACACGGGTATATGTGAGATGGTATGCACATACTCAACAGAGAGGGTATATGTGATGAGATATGCACATATTTAATACTGTGCAAACTGAACGTTTCTCAATCTGTATGTAACATACATGCAGTGTGGTCAAACTTCTCATACAACTGTGCACTTGCTAAACTGATGTGTCATCATATGTCAAGTCTGAAATGCTTTGGTGACCCCAGCTTGCCTGTGGTGACCCCAGCTTGCCTGTGGTGACCCCAGCTTGCCTGTGGTGACCCCAGCTTGCCTGTGGTGACCCCATTATGGCAACATTTATGTTAGGGGCAACAACTCACCATGGGTGTATGCATCACAGCTTTTCTTTTCACTGCAGTCTGGCCGGTTTCTGAAATGTGACATAACATGTTTCTAAAATGTGACATAGAAAAGTTTTTGAAATATGACATAGACAGGAGGTTTCTGAAACATGACACAGAAAAGTTTCTGAAATGTGACATAAAAATGTTTCTAAAATGTGACATAGAAAAGTTTTTGAAATATGACATAGAAAGGTTTTTGAAAAATTACATAAAAAGGAGGTTTCTGAAATGTGACACAGAGAGAAAACTACCAATTAAAGGAAGCTTCTGCTACTTTTTTTGTCATTTACTGTTGCTTGGATTTCTTCTTCTCTGCATTTTAGTCTTCTTGTTCATAACCTTCTTCCTCTTCTTCTTGTTCTTCCAACTCTACCTTCTACTGTGCAGCTCTAGTCATAGCCACACAAGAAATCCATTTGTGTGGGTGTATGTGAGGAGCTGGTTGAGACACCCATGTGTGTGGGTGTGTGTGAGGAGCTGGTTGAGACACCTATTTGTGTGGGTGTATGTGAGGAGCTGGTTGAGACACCTATTTGTGTGGGTGTATGTGAGGAGCTGGTTGAGACACCCATGTGTGTGGGTGTAAGTGAGGAGCTGGTTGAGACACCTATTTGTGTGGGTGTATGTGAGGAGCTGGTTAAGACACCCATGTGTGTGGGTATGTGTGAGGAGCTGGTTGAGACACCTATTTGTGTGGGTGTATGTGAGGAGCTGGTTGAGACACCTATTTGTGTGGGTGTATGTGAGGAGCTGGTTGAGATACCCATTTGTGTGGGTGTATGTGAGGAGCTGGTTGAGACATCCACCCTGGGAGATCTCTGCTGATCGAAGTCCAAATGGAAACACAATCAAATACAAAATAGTCGTGGCAAAATCAATTATACACCAACAAAAAACAACAATCAGACACATGGAAAGCAATGAATAAATTATATGACAAATTATACAGCCGACAAATACGAACAAAATCATAACACAAGGAAATGCTGGACAAAAAATCAAACATATTAGCTTGCGAAGTGGTGACTGAAGAGAAGTGACAGAGATGTGACAAGTGTCAGAGATGTGACAGACTGAATGTAACTTGTCTTGTGTCTGCTACAATTCTAGAATTATCAGTGAGGGGGTGGTTCCCAAGTTTTTATAAACGACTGACACTCATGCTATCAGATCAACACAGGGGGGGGGGGGGGGGGGGGGGGGGGGTCTGCTTCTAAATTAATCTGCTGGAGATATCGATCCCTGGACTTGGTATGTTCAGGAATTCGTGCAGAGAATTTAAAGTTATAGATGCTGGCAATGAGCAAATGATAAATAAAGGGTAAGTATAACAGAAATGGTAACATGTACGTAAGACAAAAGGTAAGTGACGTATCAGATGAAAGTTTTGTATAACAGAAGACAGTCGGTAAATTAAGACAATTAAGTAAACAGGGCATAAGAGAAAAGTGGGACATGTGATTAGTAATGATTGCCATCATCACATTTCTGACGGGACCATGGGTGCTCTGATCTTGTCTTTAAAACCTCTGCCAGCCTGATCACACCAGCTCTGTGTTGGCTAATAAATGCCTTGTGCTCTTGAAAAAATGTTCATGAGATAAAAGATAAGCTAAGTGGACACAGGGCAATAGGTCAGTGGGACATCAGTGGACAAAAGGCGATAGGTCAGTGGGACGTCAGAGAAGAGGTAAAATATTAGAGAAAAACTAAGTGGAATATAGGAGATAGAGGGGAGTATTAGAGAAACAGTGAAACATAAGAATAACAGTGGATCATAAGACAAGAAGTAAATGGACCATAGGAGACAAATGTGGAACATGGGAGACAAATGTGGAACATGGGAGACAAATGTGGAACACTGGAGACAAATGTGGAACATGGGAGACAAATGTGAAACATGGGAGACAAATGTGGACCACGGGAGACAAATGTGGAACATGGGAGACAAATGTGGAACATGGGAGACAAATGTGGAACATGGGAGACAAATGTGGAACATTGGAGACAAATGTGGAACACTGGAGACAAATGTGGAACACGGAGACAAATGTGGAACATGGGAGACAAATGTGGAACACTGGAGACAAATGTGGAACACTGGAGACAAATGTGGAACACTGGAGACAAATGTGGAACATTGGAGACAAATGTGGAACACTGGAGACAAATGTGGAACATGGGAGACAAATGTGGAACATGGGAGACAAATGTGGAATACTGGAGACAAATGTGGAACATGGGAGACAAATGTGGAACATGGGAGACAAATGTGGAACACAGGAGACAAATGTGGAACATGGGAGACAAATGTGGAACATGGGAGACAAATGTGGAACATGGGAGACAAATGTGGAACATGGGAGACAAATGTGGAACATGGGAGACAAATGTGGAACATGGGAGACAAATGTGGAACATGGGAGACAAATGTGGAACATGGGAGACAATTGTGGAACACTGGAGACAAATGTGGAACATGGGAGACAAATGTGGAACATGGGAGACAAATGTGGAACATGGGAGACAAATGTGAAACACTGGAGACAAATGTGGAACACTGGAGACAAATGTGGAACATGGGAGACAAATGTGGAACATGGGAGACAAATGTGGAATACTGGAGACAAATGTGGAACATGGGAGACAAATGTGGAACATGGGAGACAAATGTGGAACACAGGAGACAAATGTGGAACACAGGAGACAAATGTGGAACATGGGAGACAAATGTGGAACATGGGAGACAAATGTGGAACATGGGAGACAAATGTGGAACATGGGAGACAAATGTGGAACACTGGAGACAAATGTGGAACATGGGAGACAAATGTGGAACATGGGAGACAAATGTGGAACACAGGAGACAAATGTGGAACACAGGAGACAAATGTGGAACATGGGAGACAAATGTGGAACACTGGAGACAAATGTGGAACATGGGAGACAAATGTGGAACATGGGAGACAAATGTGGAACACTGGAGACAAATGTGGAACATGGGAGACAAATGTGGAACATACCTGCGGAGAAGAATGATGATCATGATGGTGGCGATGGCCATACAGAGGATGACGGCCACGATGGACCCAGCAATGATTGCCACAGGAGTGCTGAAGGCTGAAACCATCAAGTCAAACTATTTCTGTCATGCATAACACACTAGTAGCAATAGGGACACTGCAACCAACCCACCAACAAATAAATCAACCTTCCAACCAACCCACCATCAATCATACAACCAATCTAACAACCAACCCACCAAACAATAAATCAACCTTCCAACCAACCAACCCACCCACTAATCATCCAACCAATCTAAGAACCAACCCACCAACTAATAAATCAACCTGCCAACAAACTAACCAACCCACCCACCCACCAATCATCCAACCAACCCACTAACCAATAAATCAACCTTCTCAACAACCAACAAACCATCCAACCAACCTACCAACCAACCCACCAACTAATAAATCAACCTGCCAACAAACTAACCAACCCACCCACCCACCAATCATCCAACCAACCAATAAATCAACCTTCTCAACAACCAGCAATCCAACTAACCAACCAATCATCCAACCAACCTACCAACCAATAAATCAACCTTCCCACCAATCCAACCTACCAACCCACCCACCCATCTACCCACCAACAAATTCACCCATCCATCTACGCCCCCCCCCCCCCCAACAAATTCATCCATCCATCTACCCACCAAACAACCAATTCACCCATCCATCTACCCACCAACCAGTCAAGAACAACCAACTAACCCCACCCACCCACCCATCACAGCTCTCAGTGTTCAGACCATGTGGACTGCCATGGCAAGCTACCACAACCCCGCCTGTATAACCTGCCATGTCAGTCACAGTGGGACTCCTTATATCCCATGATAAGAATGCAGTGATGACTTGTTATGTCCCTTAAACCCAATTTCCAGTCTCTTCCCTTCTTGTAGACTTCATCCAGCCCTGTGGAGGTTGTCAGTGTGTGATAGCTGGGGCACGTCACATCACACCCCATGAATTCTTCATCTCCAGGCTCCGCCAGATCATGGCTAAACATCCCCTAAGTAACTGTTGCATGTTTTTACACATCAGTGTCTGTTTGTGAGCTGATGAAAGCTCTCGGGCTACAGTGCCTGTTGTGTCACATGTGATTGTATTTGTGTAAAGCTGTCCTATTCTACTTCGTGTGGTGTTTTATTTACTTGTTGCATCTTTACAGCTCTGCTATATTTCCACAAATCTTATTTCTCCTGTTGGACATCTCACACAGCAATGAGTACACACACACATGTACACACATGTACACACACATACACACACACTAATGATACTTACACTCTTTTTGCTGCCCAGTCTGAACAATCAGTGGCTCACTGAACTCCCCCCAGCCATTGTTAGTGGTCTCACATCGAACCTGGAGGGAATGTGTTCACATCTTAACATGGATTCTCAAACTACACAGCCAGGCACATGGAGACAGACAGACTACACATCCAGACACACAGAGACAGACAGACTACACATCCAGACATACAAAGACAGAGACAGACAGACTACACATCCAGACATACAGAGACATAGAGACTACACATCCAGACACACAGATACAGGCAGACTATACATGCAGACACACACAGACAGGCAGACTATACATGCAGACACACAGAGACAGAGAGACTACACATCCAGACATACAGAGACAGACAGACTACACATGCAGACACACAAAAAAACGAACGAACAAACTTTATTTTCAAAGGGTTAAGAATTGGGCACACAGGCCCGTCTAACATTCTGCCCTTCTATCACTCTCTTCCATACATTATTTCATTCACACATCATTCAAGGCTAACAGAGAACAGCAACAATATAAAACTTATGCATTATAAAAGCATTGGCAAAATGCGAACATCAAAACTACACGACACAGTAACATTAGATAATGGTCTGACACTTGTTATTAGCCATGTGGAATATACTGGCCTACCAAAAGGGGACTGACTGTTATACTAGGGTTTTGTTATTATTATTATTATCACTATTATTATGGGGGAAGGTAATCCGTACTGAGATAGTGTTCGAGTAATTTGCGATTATATGAATAAGGATTGGTGATGTCTTTTATTTCTTGTGGAAGATTGTTCCACAGCTGAGCTGCAGAGTACGTTAAGCTTGTTTTGTATAAGTCAATCCTAGGCTTCGGAATGTGTAATATATTTAAACGTTTACTGTGTCTAGCATTATATTTAAACAATGGCCAAAGGTAATTTGGGGCATTCCGATGCAAGATTTTGTGAATTAGTTTAGATTTATTGAAAAGCAGGCGTTTGCGGAGTGGTAGTAACTGAAGGCGTTTATACAGGCTGGGATTGTCAGATAAATGTTTGCTATAAATTAGACTCATGGCCCGTTTCTGGAGTGAGTAAAGTCGCTTGGTGTTTGAATTAGAACAACCGTCCCAGATTGTAGAGCAGTAGTCAAAGTGTGTCTGAATATGAGAAGTATAGAATAGTTTCCTTGTGTCCTCATCAAGGAAGTTTTTAATTTTGGCGAGTTGGTAGACTTTTTTCGCTGTTTGTTTAATGAGCGCTTGAACGTGGGAATTAAAGGTTAGGTTTCTATCAATGATTAGGCCTAATGTTTTGTGCTCAATTACACTTTCTACTGGCATGTTATCGATGTGAAGTTGAAGTGATGTGTGTGAGCTTAGAGTTTGAAGTCTTTGTCTGGTTGTTAATAACATTGATTTTGTTTTAGTGATATTAATTTGCATACGGTTTGAATAGCTCCACCTAACTACATTATTTAATTCTTGTTGTAAAGACGACTCCAGTAAAATACAGTTTTCAGCGTTTGTGTACACTGTACAGTCGTCTGCAAATAGATCGCAGGACGATGAAAGATGCAAAGGTAGATCGTTAATATATATGGCAAATAATAGAGGGCCAAGAATAGAGCCTTGTGGTACTCCAATATTGAATGTAGTGGTTTGAGACAGCGATTTATTATGTGATACTACTTGCTTTCTGTCCGATAGAAAAGATGATATTAGAGTGACTACATTAGGACCAATTTTCATTGTCTCAAGTTTCTTAATTAAAATAACATGGTCTATCATATCAAATGCTTTCTTGAAATCAATAAACACAGTTCCACATAGACTGTTGTTGTTTATACTCTCGTGCCAATTTTCTACCATGTTTGTTAGGGCCGTATGGCAAGAATACTTTGGTCGAAATCCTGATTGGCTGTCAACAATAAGCTTGTTGCGAACTAAATACTGTAATGTTACTTTATGGATGTGTTTTTCTAGTGGCTTAGATAGTGATGATAGTAAAGAAATGGGTCTGTAATTGTTCGGGAGACCATTGTCCAATGAACCAGATTTAAGAAGAGGGTACACTTTAGCGATTTTGAGAGCTGATGGAAAGTGGCCTTTGGTGAGACACTGATTATATACATAGGTTAGTGATATACTGATCACTGGCGCAGCACAACGGAGAATCCGGTTGCTGATTCCATCTAAGCCAGATGAGGTTGTGTTTTTTAGGTTACTGAGGTAAGTGAATACTTCAGTGATTGTCATTAGCGGTATGTCGGAAAGAATATCGCGGGAGCATCTACTCTCGCAAAACGATGACAGCAAAGATAAGTTGCAAGGAGAATTAGGTATTGAAGCCTTCAACTGGTCTATGTCAGTTTGAAAGAACTTACTGAATTGGTCGCATGTAATATGATTTGATGGTAAGGAATTTTGGGAGTTATACTTGTTTGTCAAAGTGTTAATTGCCTTCCATATATCCTTACTATTTGTTTTATCTATTACTAAGTTCTTAAAGTAATATTTCTTTTCCCGTCGTATGGTATATTGAACTTTGTTTCTAAGAGTACGGTATACGTTGAGATCCCGCTTTTATGTGCTTTATCTCTGTCTCTCATAATTTCAAGTATTTCCTGTGTGATCCAAGGTGACTTGACGTGGTGTTTTACTCGAACTTCCTTGATTGGCACATGTCTATCAAGAACATCAATAAAGGTTTTCATCCAGAATTCCAAAGCATCATCCGGGTCAGGAAGCTGATATACATTGTCTAGAGGTGAACTGAGCAAGTCCTGTAAAAATGCATTTTGGTTGAAATTTTGTAACTTCTATATTTTACACTTATGTGTTTATGTTTAGGAGTTTTAATTCCTTTTTTAGACCACGTGCAGCATATTGGGTAGTGATCGCTCATTGCACAATTGGGTACGGTGCATTCTATGATGTTGTCTGAGCAAGTTACATAAATGTGATCTATGATTGTTGAAGATGACTTTGTTACTCTAGTAGCTTGTTGTACTATTGTTGGAAATTGTATGATGCAATTATATTTCCCCATATTATGTTGGATTTGTTGGTGTCAATGTTAAAGTCTCCGAGTAGTATAATTTCTTTACCGGAAGCGAAAACCACATCCATCATGGTAGTGAAGTTTTCGTACCAGACGTGTCCAGCATTGGGATTTCGATAGAGGTAGCCAATTATCAGGGGTGTGCGGTTTTGAAGTTTTACCCAGTTCCACATTATCATTGCTAGTTAGTTTGTTTTCTTGTCTTAGAACCCAGTCATCTTAGCTTTTCAATTGTGACTCTATCCGTTCCTTGCCTTATATTATTTTCATGGGCACTCTTTGCCTGTTTCCCCTCTTCCATTGTTACATTTGCCATCATATACTCTGCTGGTACTTCCGTGTTATTATGATATGTTTATTTGCCCTTGACAGCATTTTTCTATTTTGTTTAACATCAACGTAGTTTGCCCTAGCACAGTATTCCACTAGTGCATTTTCAGCTTTTTCAGTGTCAGTTGATGTTTTTTTTGTTTAATGTTTATTTGCTGCTAGGTCATTCACTATTGACAGCTTTTTCTAGGCTCCATGTTTATTTCCATCTCTAAGTTGAGGTTTTCTGTTTCTTTCCCTCCAAAAATCTCTTCTCACTTCTGTGTGTTGTTGGAAAAGTATTTGCCAGAATTGTTCTGCGCAGACTTCAAGTCCTAGGAGATCAGTCTACCCCGAATCACAGTGGGCTTTCGATAGAACCGGTCTACCATTGATATGACATTCTCATTGCGACAAATGCAAGAAAAATGCCGTGAACAGAATCAACCACTGTTTATTGCCTTCATCGACCTCACAAAGGCATTTGATTTGGTCTGTCGTGAGGGTCTGTTCAAGGCACTAAAGAAGATTGGCTGCCCACCAACTCTTCTGTCCATTGTGGAATCGTTCCACACAGGCATGAAGGGTATAATCAAGTTTGATGGTGCAAGTTTGAAATCAAGAGTGGAGTTAAGCAAGGTTGTATACTAGCACCCACCCTTTTTGAGATATACTTTTCACTTCTACTGAAATATGCCTTTCGTGATCAGGATGGTGGTATATACATTCACTCACGCTCAGATGGCGGCCTCTACAATGTTCAGAGATTGAAGGCTAAGACCAAAATTAGGAGGGTACTGATCAGAGAGTTGCTTTTTGCAGATGATACTGCAGTTACGACCCACTCTGAGGAAGAATTGCAATGTCTACTATCTGCATTCTCCAATGCTTGTTCTGAATTTGGTTTAACAATTAGCAAAAAGAAGACACAGATTATGTCACAAGGTGCACATGGGGTACCATCAATCTTTATTGACGACACTGAACTAGAGATTGTAGACCATTTTACATATCTAGGATCAGTGGTAAATAGCAAATTATCCCTAGATCAGGAAATCAACATCCGGATTGGTGAGGCAGCAACAACAATGAACAGGTTAAGAAAAAGAGTCTCGGAGAACAGGAAGCTTACTGCCAAAACAAAAGTCCTTGTCTATCAAGCCTGTGTCCTTAGTACTCTTCTTTATGGCAGTGAATCCTGGACAACTTACTCACACCAAGAGAAACATTTAAACAGCTTTCATATGTGGTGACTGCGAAGAATTCTTGGTATTAAGTGGCAAGACAAAATCACAAATACTGAAGTATTGGAAAGATCAGGTTGTGTGACGGTTTATTCCATGCTCAGTCTTCGTAGACTTAGATGGATAGGACATCTTAGGAGGATGGATGATGGTAGAATACCAAAGGACATCTTTTTTGGTGAATTACAGATGGGTAAGAGATCTCAGGGTCGGCCTCTACTACGATACAAAGATGTGTGTAAGCGGGACATGATTGATACAGGCATTGATAATGCACAGTGGGAGCAAGTCGCCGCTGAACGTGTTGCATGGAGGGCAAAGATCAGAAATGGAATAAAGACAAAGGAGAAAATTATTGCAGATAAGTCACACACCGAGCGTGTGAGACGTAAGATGGTGCATGATGGTGGAAATGACCACGTGTTCATACGCACCCACTGTGAACGGACATTTACAGCGCGAATTGGCCTTATCAGTCACATTCGCTACCGCCATAGGTAAAAGTTATTATGCCTTTTTAAAGTACAAACTATCGTCTGTCAAGATGGCAAGGTGCCAATGACACTTTCCATTATAATTTTCATTTTGTCATGTCGTGTTTTCATGTTTTCTCGGTACTTGTCTGTTAGTATAGCACACCTATCCATGATCAAGCATGTGGCCAAATCCGAGGTCTAAATAAGACACCATCATCTAGAGTAGAATCTGGATTAGCTTGCTGAGTAGATGGAGATTAGGGTCTATTTTCCAGAGATTAGAGTTTATTTCCCAGTCTTCCACTTCATGTCCTCTGCTGTCTGTATTAGGGTGTCCCAATCTTTCAGAATGGCCACTAAAGTCTCTGACTATTATGCAGTTTGCATCATGTATTTTCATGCCTGGATGTGCTAGATCTTAAATGTGTGAGCTGTACAGATTTTAAATTCTGATTGTCACTTCTCCTTCATCATTCAACCCTGCAATTTCTGTCCAACTGTTAGAGTTCACAGCTTGGATTGAGTTCCAAGTAAGTATTAGAACTCCCTTATGTTCTCTGTGGTCGAAATATAGGGGGCCTGATATCCCCCCACTGGAAATGTGTGATGCGCGTTGTGGTATGTTCTTGAATGTGTGCCACTTCAAGTTTGTCTTCAAAGGGAGATAAAAAAAAATACATTTGCAGGGCCAGCAAACAAGGGGAAATAACCACAGAAAGCGAACGCTATAAAGCTTGCCAGTTGCAATATTTCCCGGGGAAATACATCAATTTTCCCCTCGTAAAGGCAATTTGTTGGGGGACTTTTTTGTCAAGGCTCCTCCAGCATTCTGCTGTAGTATGCTGAGTGTCTGGGGTGTCAGGTCCTTAGCTCTGACCCCACCCCTCTGTGCCTTGGATCCACACAACAGGGAAGGGGACCACTAGTAGTATTGGGTGGACCCTCTCCAGCCAAGGGATCCAACCCTATCACCAGCTTGGCAAGACTACATGGGATTAGCACCATTCTTCTTTATTTTAATATGAGACATCATCATAACATGCATCGCTGTGCCATGCCAGTGGCTCAAAATATTGATTTTGACAAGCATGTTTATTTTTAATGGTTATTATTATTATTATTATTATTATTATTATTATTATTATTATTATTATTATTATTATTATTATTATCATCATTATTATAGTTCATAGGGTCATTTGAGCATGTAAGTCCCTCTTTCAGATCAAAGTGGAAACACAATAGGGTAAGGGAAACATACAAGAGACAACAGAAAGGGAGACACCACAGTGGAAGTGGGGAGAAAAGCAGACAAAAGATAAGAGCCACGAGATATGAGAGAACATATATGAGACAAGAGATATGAGACAAGAGATACAAGACAAAAGACATGAGACAAGAGACATGAGGCAAGAGATATGAGACAAGAGATATGAGACAAGAGACATGAGACAAGAGACATGAGACAAGAGACAAGAGACATGAGACAAGAGATATGAGATAAGAGACATGAGACAAGAGATACGAGACAAGAGATACGAGACAAAAGACATGAGACAAGAGACATGAGGCAAGAGATATGAGACAAGAGATATGAGACAAGAGACATGAGACAAGAGACATGAGACAAGAGACAAGAGACATGAGACAAGAGACATGAGACAAGAGACATGAGACAAGAGACATGAGACAAGAGATATGAGACAAAAGACATGAGACAAGAGACATGAGACAAGAGATATGAGACAAGAGATATGAGACAAGAGATATGAGACAAGAGACATGAGACAAGAGACAAGAGACATGAGACAAGAGACATGAGACAAGAGACGAGACATGAGACAAGAGACAAGAGACATGAGACAAGAGATATGAGACAAGAGACATGAGACAAGAGATATGAGACAAGAGATATGAGTCAAGAGATATGAGACAAGAGATATGAGACAAGAGATATGAGACAAGAGACATGAGACAAGAGATATGAGACAAGAGATATGAGACAAGAGATATGAGACAAGCGATATGAGACAAGAGATATGAGACAAGAGATATGAGGCAAGAGACATGAGACAAGAGATATGAGGCAAGAGACAATAGACATGAGGCAAGAGGCAATAGACAAGAGATATGAGGCAAGAGATATGAGACAAGAGATATGAGACAAGATGTATGAGGCAAGAGATATGAGGCAAGAGGTATGAGACAAGAGATGAGACAAGAGGTATGAGGCAAGAGATATGAGACAAGAGGTATGAGACAAGAGATATGAGGCAAGAGACAACAGACAAGAAACAGACAAGAAACAGACAAGAAACAGACAAGAAACAACAGACAAGAGACAACAGACAAGAGACAACAGACAAGAAACAGACAAGAAACAACAGACAAGAAACAACAGACAAGAGACAACAGACAAGAAACAGACAAGAAACAAACAAGAAACAACAGACAAGAGACAACAGACAAGAAACAGACAAGAAACAACAGACAAGAGACAAGAGACAAGAAACAGACAAGAAACAGACAAGAAACAGACAAGAAACAACAGACAAGAAACAACAGACAAGAGACAGACAAGAAACAACAGACAAGAGACAACAGACAAGAAACAGACAAGAAACAGACAAGAAACAACAGATAAGAGACACGAGAAAACAGACAAGAAACAGACAAGAAACAACAGATAAGAGACATGAGACAACAGATAAGAAACAGACAAGAAACAGACAAGAAACAGACAAGAAACAACAGATAAGAGACCTGAGACAACAGACAAGAAACAGACAAGAAACAACAGATAAGAGACATGAGACAACAGATAAGAAACAGACAAGAAACAGACAAGAAACAACAGACAAGAAACAGACAAGAAAAAGACAAGAAACAGACAAGAAACAGACAAGAAACAACAGACAAGAGACAACAGACAAGAAACAGACAAGAAACAGACAAGAAACAGACAAGAAACAACAGACAAGAGACAACAGATAAGAGACAAGAGACAACAGACAAGAAACAGACAAGAAACAGACAAGAAACAGACAAGAAACAACAGATAAGAAACATGAGACAACAGATAAGAAACTGACAAGAAACAGACAAGAAACAACAGACAAGAGACAACAGACAAGAAACAGACAAGAAACAACAGACAAGAGACAACAGACAAGAAACAGACAAGAAACATTCAAGAAACAGACAAGAAACAGACAAGAAACAACAGATAAGAGACATGAGACAACAGACAAGAAACAGACAAGAAATAGACAAGAAACAACAGACAAGAAACAGACAAGAAACAACAGACAAGAGACATGAGACAACAGACAAGAAACAGACAAGAAACAACAGACAAGAAACAGACAAGAAAGAGACAAGAAACAACAGACAAGAAACAGACAAGAAACAACAGACAAGAGACAACAGATAAGAGACAAGAGACAAGAAACAGACAAGAAACAGACAAGAAACAACAAATTAAGAGACATGAGACAACAGACAAGAAACAGACAAGAAACAACAGATAAGAGACATGAGACAACAGATAAGAGACATGAGACAACAGACAAGAAACAGACAAGAAACAACAGATAAGAGACATGAGACAACAGATAAGAAACAGACAAGAAACAGACAAGAAACAGACAAGAAACAGACAAGAAACAACAGATAAGAGACAACAGATAAGAGACAACAGATAAGAGACATGAGACAACAGACAAGAAACAACAGATAAGAGACAACAGATAAGAGACAATAGATAAGAGACATGAGAAAACAGACAAGAAACAGACAAGAAACAACAAACAAGAAATAACAAACAGAGACAACAGATAAGAGACATGAGACAACAGACAAGAAACAGACAAGAAACAACAAACAAGAAACAACAAACAGAGACAACAGATAAGAGACATGAGACAACAGACAAGAAACAACAGAACAGAGACAACAGACAAGAGACATGAGACAACAGACAAGAGAGAACAACTCACCTGGAACTGGTACTCTGTGTCCAGCATGAACTCGCTGATGGTCAGGTTCTGGTCAGTGGTGTACTCCTTGATCTCGTTCTGGCCCTGGAATCTGGGGTAGTACTTGACCTCGTACCTCAGCACGGAGTTCTGAAACAGAAACAACAACCCCTCCAGGACCACGTTTATGTCGGCACTGGACTGATGTGCACACACAGCCAGTCATTATTGGTCACAGTATTGGTCACAGTATTGGTCCGCAGTATATCAACTGTTGCGGTGCCCTTGAGGCCAATAAGAAAGCACATAAATCAACTGACGAGTATTGAGTGGCCCTCACAGAAATAGACGACAGAAGTAGAGATGAGAGGACACACAAGACAATATAACAATTGAAAGCTATATTTTCTATACAGGGGTGTAAACCTGTTACCTCCACACGAGGATAATGTCTCGCTAAAGAACAAAGTGCATGATCAAATCCTCACTCCTCCTACTTATATGTACACTCTTCTTTCTACTTCTGTAACTGCTAAGCAATACTTGAGAATACTTGAGAGTTAGAGAATTATAAAGTTGCTTAAAAGTTGACAGGGTTGACTTAATTGCACCAGGTTTTTATCCCATATGGCTCAGTCTCTTTCCGCAATGTGGAAAGTGTCACACAAAGCACGAACTCCGTAGCTCCAGTGACAACCCTCAGGAGTCTCAGAAAAAATGCACTCATAAACTGAAGGATGCTGCCCAGAATCGAACCCACAACCTTCACAGCCCGAGTCAGATGGCTTGACCACTTCGTCACTGAGACTCCCTTGAGAATTATACATAGCACTTAAAAAATTGTTTGCATATCCTTTACAGAACATTGCTGTCAACATCAGCATCTTTCAGCTGATTGTTGATTTTTTGGCAAGATTACGCTCAGTAGTTTGCCATTGCTTTCTGAGCAGCCGGCCCACATACCCCGTAAGTTACCGACGCGATTCGAACCACTGCTGATTCTCACCGTCGTCACGTTACTTACGAGAGTATACGAGATTACAGAGAAAAGTCGCTAACCTCTAGGCCAGGAAGCCGGCATACATAGCACTACTAAGGTACAAATAGTGTTTAGATTGAGTAGCTCCTAAACAAATCCACAAGTATTGATTGGCGCTCACAGAAATAGAGATTAGAGGACTGGCCAAACAAACATGGTCTCTACTCTACTTCTTTCTTCTTCTGCTGTGAGTATGAATCAATACTAGTGAATTTGTTTAGGAGCTGTCTTTGTGGCCTCAAGGGGTTCCCCCATTGATATTTCTATGTATTTGGATTGAGTAGACAACGCGTTTGTATGATAACTCAACACAAACACACACACACACATACACGCACATCATTCAACATATTTACACAAAAACTAAAAACACACACACACGCATACACACACACACACACACACACACAGAGTGAGAGAGAGGGAGAGAGAAACAGAGAGAGAGAGAGAGGTATAGATAGAGAGAGAGACAGACAGACAGACCAGCAGACAGACAGACATAATTCAGCTTGTTTATATGACACACACACACACGCACGCACGCACGCACGCACGCTCACACACACACACACAATGACATGCATATAATTCAACTTGTTTATATGATAGCTCAACAAACTCACATACAAACACAAGACCGAAAATATATGGTAAGTAGCTGGATGTGGGGAGGGGAGAGAGGAGACCAAACATATTTAGAGACACGGCAGACAACTCCCCTCAGACAAACGGGGCTGTCATATTTCACAGACAGACACACCCCCTAATAATATATCCTCCCAACACATCCTGAACCATGCTCCAATTATCCCCTGCCAATTAGCAATATAGCTCAGGTTGTATATATGTCCTGCAGGGCCACACAACATACATTTATGTACGGCTGTATGTGTTGTATCTCCACCAGGCACATCAAATACACATTTCCAGGGCCCGCAAACAAGGGGAAATAACCACGGGACAAGAATGCCATAAAACCTGGCAGTTGTAATATTTCCCGGGGAAAATGCATAATCTTCTTAAAGCTGGACGATAAATGGGCGGCGCCGTGTGTGGTAGTTTGTCCTAATTGTATCTACAACTGCACAGGGAAGATAATAAATGTCTCCTGGTTTTGTGAGATTTGTGTCAGTTAGGTCCCTTGGGACGTCTGTTTATCAAACGGGACTGATTCTGCACGAGTCGATCACGTGATAACGTCAATGGGGTAGCCTTCGACGTGCAGTGCTCCACCCACAGACTTGGAACGAAGAAGGAGGAGGAGAAGGAGGAGGAGGAGAAGGAGGAGGAGGAGAAGAAGGAGGAGGAGGCGAAGGAGGAGGAGAAGGAGGAGGAGGAGATAGTAAAAGAGGATGGTTTGGTGTGAGCTATTTGAGAGCTTCTGCTTCAATGCGGGATGAAAAACACAAGAAAGAATGAGGAGACTTACTTTAATGCTTGTCGGGACATTCCAGGCGATGGTGATGTGTCTGGGGCCAGTGCTGGTCCTCCTCACGTCCACAACCATTGCTGAAAACAGTGGCAGATAACTCCCGTTAACCTCATCAACTAGGAGTCTTGGACAGAGTAACTGTGAGGTCACATACAGGCACTACCGCTGTACTGGCAGTTTTATTCTCAAATATCAGATACGGGTGTCTCTGGACAAACTTCTTCATCAGCTGTGCAACGCTTAATACTTACATTCTTACTACTACAACAATTAGTACTATTGCAACTACTACAACATTACAATAACAACCATTATAACAATTACCACTATATCAAATACTATAAAAATGACTAGTATAACCATGACTAGTATAGTAATGGCTACAAACATTCATTGGCACCTTTCCGTCTTGACAGACGATTGTTTGTTACATTGTGCTTCAAAACGGCTTAATAACTACAACCCATGGCGGTGGCGAATGTGACTGATAAAGCCACGTCATGCTGTAAATGTTCGTCCACAGGTGGCACAATGTGGAGTGTCGGGTTTGATAAGCGCCGCTCAACATTCAGCACTAACAGAAAGCAGATAGTACCGTCTACTGTCATACGGTAGCTCAGTCATATCTGACTAAGAAATGACAGCAACATGACTACAACTATTATGTTATTGCCTCTAGCAGTCAGTTTGCACCTCTCCTTCGCAGCTGTTGTGAGATGTTTCTGTTGACTCTCCTTCAGAGTTTCGCTGATTCAAGTCTCCATCGCTTCTCAATGAAATGTCCACTTTGAGTCAAATGTCCATCATTTGTCATTAATTGTCTATTTTCAGTAACGTGTACTCGTTCAGTGTGTTTTATCATTTTTTTTTCGTGGCCTCTCGTCCAAAGCCTGCTTTCAGTTTTCGTGGCCTCTCGTCCAAAGCCTGCTTTCAGTTTTTGTGGCCTCTCGTCCAAAGCCTGTTTTCAGTTTTTGTGGCCTCTCGTTCAGTGTTTCTGTTATTTTTGTCACTTCTCATTCAGTGCCTGTTTTCAGTCGCTCTCGGCTCTCATCCAGTGCCTGTTGTCAGTTGTATTCATGGTCTCTGATTCAGTGCCTCATCTTGCCCGGTGTCCAGAAGACTTCCCGCCTGCCGTCCCCACTGGTCACGTTAACTGCAGTTACTGTTGTCTCCCACTGAATGCCTTAGGTACAGCTTCTGTCACCCTGGTATAAAGCCCTGACGTGTTGATTGTCTGTCACCCCTGGTATAAAGCCTGATGTGGTGATTGTCTGTCACACCTGGTGTAGAGCTCTAACGTGGTGATTGTCTGTCACCCCTGGTATAAAGCCTGATGTGGTGATTGTCTGTCACCCCTGGTGTAGAGCTCTAACGTGTTGATTGTCTGTCACCCCTGGTATAAAGCCTGATGTGGTGATTGTCTGTCACCCCTGGTGTAGAGCTCTAACGTATTGATTGTCTGTCACCCCTGGTATAAAGCCTGATGTGGTGATTGTCTGTCACCCCTGGAGTAGAGCCTGATGTGTTGATTGTCTGTCACCCCTGGTATAAAGCCTGATGTGGTGATCGTCTGTCTTGCCATTGTGGCTATAACTAAGCCGAATACAATGTCAGCGTGGCCATCTTTGAGCTGAAAACCTTGCCAAAGTACAAGGGTAAGTTAATAAGTAAGTCACAAATTGCTGTAGAAAAATAACTAACTATGATAACAACTTGAAACCAGTTTATTTTTATACATACATTGCCCCTTTATTTCTCAACATAATTTCCACCAATATTGATGCATTTATCCCATCGTTTTATCAGTCCTCCCAAACCGGCTGCATAGAACTACGTGCTTTGTTTTTACTTACTTACCATCCCACAGAACTGTGTGACTTACTTATTGACTCGCCCGCGTAACTTTTTTCTACCCAGCTATGCACCGCTTTACGGGGAAATCGCTAGGGGCTAAGTCCACTGAAAACCTACCTTGGCGGGAGACATTTCACGAGTGACACCGAAGTTGAATGTGAAGTGAAAGCGTGGTTTAGAAACACCCAGTTTGGGGGGGGGGGGGGGGAAGACTGATAAAACGATGGGATAAGTGCATCAATGTTGGTGGAAATTATGTTGAGAAATAAAGGGGCAATGTATGTATACAAATAAACTGGTTTCAAGTTGTTATCACAGTTAGTTATTTTTCTACAGCCATTTGTGACTTACTTATTCACTTACCCGCGTATGTTCCTGCTTGAGATATTACGCACACGCCAGGCCACTGGTTTACCACACACACACACACACACATACACACACACACAGAGAGAGAGAGAGAGAGAGAGAGAGAGAGAGAGAGAGAGAGAGAGAGAGAGAGAGAGAGAGAGAGAGAAAGTATCCACAGACTACAGGAGGGCCAGTGATCAAGAGAAGAAAGTCGCCTAGTCACACACAGACTACAGAAGAGAAGAAAGTAGCCTACTCACATCCGTGTTTTCCTGTGTGCACCACCAGCGGGTCGCTGAACTCACCCCACCCGTACTCCGTCTGGGCACGAACCTGCAACAACAAGTACAAGTGAGTCAACTCTATCCATGTTAACCACAACCATACAAGTGAGACAACTCTAGTCATGTTAACTAGAACCATACAAGTGAGACAACTCTATCCATGTTAACCACAACCATACAAGTGAGACAACTCTAGTCATGTTAACTAGAACCATAAAGTGAGACAACTCTATGTTAACCACAGCCATAAAAGTGAGCCAACTCTATGTTAACCACAAGGACACAAGTAAGACAACTCTATATTGACCACAACACACAAGAGAGACAACTCTATGTTAACACACCTACACATGAGCGACAACTCTACGGTAACATCACACAAGTGAGACAACTCTATGTTAACATAACAAAACAAGAGAGACAACTCGATGTTAACCACACCCACACAAGAGAGACAACTCTATGTTAACACAACAAATGCAATGTAGGGTGGGCAAAATTGATACACTAGCTGTACTAGACATAAAACCCGAATAAATCTTTGTACTGCCCCACAAATGCACTCCCTCATCTCTGTGCTATCAAATCTCCTCCCACCACCATCATCATCTCCCTGTGGGAAGCACACATAGGAAGTACTTGTTCAACCCATTCCTCTGTCCGACTCCATTGTTCTTGAACAAGATCTCTTTGGCGTCCCCGGTCTATTCCTCAATAGTGCGCTGACAAGTGCACAGAGATAATCAATTTCTTTTTGTTGATGAAACAAATCACAGAAAATCAAAAAGCCAGCGGCATCAATCACCTAACCTGCGATCTGTCCAGGCAGTTTCTCCACACCCTAGTGGGTTGCACTTCAGGTGAAAAACGGAGCTTTCTCGTGAAGTCCAGCCAGCGGCGATCTGCATATTTCCCACATAACTCACCCGGGCAATAAATGGCCGTTGATATGAACATGGACAGGCAGGGCCTTTCTCTCTCCTGGTTTTCTTGTGCTTGCGCGTAAGTGTATGGCTCGTTCATCACGACAGCACCTTGTTCAGACTTAGAATCCCATCTGTACCAGCTTCCTCTTCTACTACTTCTTCCTACTCTTTATCTTCATCATCATCTTCATTCTTCTAATCTTCCTCTCACGTTTCTTCTTCTTCTTATTTTTCTTCTTCTTCGTCTTCCTACTCCGCCACCTGTTCTTCTTCTACTTCTACTTCCTCCTCCATCTCTTCTTCTTCATCAGCACGTGTCTAATTCTCTTAATCTTCCTCTTTTGCTTCATCATCTTCTTCTTTTCGTATTCTTCCTTCTTCGTCACCTTCATACTCTTCCTGCCCTCTTCTTCCTATTGTCTTCTTCCTCTTCCCCCACCTCATCATAGGAACTCAGACGTCGGCCTGAGTGTCTCTAATACAACAAGTAATTATTGTCATGACGTTCTCTGACAGGGGGGGGGGGGGGGGATGAGGAAGTCCACCGATGCCATGTTTGTTTACACTCATTTCTGTAGGCTGGGGGTGGGACTACAGAAGGTGATTGGTCGCCCCGGATATATTGCCACTCACAGAGAGAGAGAGAGAGAGAGAGAGAGAGAGAGAGAGAGAGAGGAGAGAGAGAGGGGGGATAGAGAGAAAGAGAAAGAGAGAGGGGGATAGAGAGAAAGAGAAAGAGAGGGGGAGTGGGAGAGAGATAAAGAGAGAGAGATGAAGAGAGAGAGGGAGAGTGGGGGAGAGATAAAGAGAGAGAGAGAAATAAAGAGACAGGGTAAAGGAGAGGGAGAGAGAAAGAGAGAGAGAGAGAGAGAGAGAGAGAGAGAGAGAGAGAGAGAGAGAGAGAGAGAGAGAGAGAGAGAGAGAGAGAGAGAGAGAGATCCAAGAACGTATCCTTAAACTGAGATCTAGATCAGGTTTCAATCTGTTACAGAACTATCAGGTCAGGCAGGTACGGCACTCTGCTGGGATTGTTGCTCGGCGGTGTCTGTCACAACATGTCTTGTCGACTACAGCAGTAGCTTGCCAAGCACAGGGGTGGGGGAAGGGGGTGGGAGGGGTGGTTGCTGGGGGAGGTGTGGTTGCTGGGGGAGGTGTGGTTCCTGGGGGAAATGGTAGTAGTGCACCAGCACGGAGATGGACACAGGGCACTGCAGACACCTGGGGCATGAGAGGGCATGAGAGGGCACGGGAGGACATGAGAGGGCATGAGAGAACATGAAAGGACATGAGAGAACATGAGGCTGGGGACATGGCCAGAGATCGAGAGACTTTCTGTCGTGATGAGGGCCACGTTCTGTAACGCACTTGTTACATGATGCTGATAATGATGATGATAATGACGATGATGCTATTGATGATGTTGATGATGATAATGTTGTTGATGTTGATGATGACGATGATGATGCTGAATACAGTCGTTTTCGCGGTCTTTCACCCGACGTCGGTATTCATTCAGCGAGATGTAAAGTCCCTACAGTCCAGAAATACTGAATTCCCCTGCTATGTTTCTATTGTTCGTTAGTCACCACACAATACCAACCAACAACTCTCCATTTTCTAGCTATCGGAACCTGCACAATACAAGGCTTCTGTTGGCTGCTGGCAAGACAAATCCCACAGAGAATGACAATTGTAAGAGGTTTAAAAAGTGCTAAATTTATGACTCTATGGAGAAATATGAAATGTGTCTGCTGGCCCTCACGTCAGATGATTTATTTGGAATATTGCGATTTTTATCGGAATCTCATTGGAATTTTCCTCAATCTAGTTTCCAAGGGGGGTTGTCTGCCCTCACTTGGTGATTAAATGGATTCTGTCCCTTGAAATGAATGCACGATAAACGGGCGCTTCTCAAACTATGACACATGCATTTACCGTTCACAAACTACAACACATGCATTTACCGTTCACAAACTACAACACATGCATTTACCGTTCACAAACTACAACACATGCAATTTACCGTTCACAAACTACAACACATGCATTTACCGTTCACAAACTACAACACATGCATTTACCGTTCACAAACTACAACACATGCATTTACCGTTCACAAACTACAACACATGCATTTACCGTTCACAAACTACAACACATGCATTTACCGTTCACAAACTACAACACATGCATTTACCGTTCACAAACTACAACACATGCATTTACCGTTCACAAACTACAACACATGCATTTACCGTTCACAAACTACAACACATGCATTTACCGTTCACAAACTACAACACATGCATTTACCGTTCACAAACTACAACACATGCATTTACCGTTCACAAACTACAACACATGCATTTACCGCTCACAAACTAACCCAGTGGTGCAATGAAGCAGGTGCACTGGTATGTTTGTGTAGTGTTGTTGTTCGTCCGACACGAATGATAATGATGATGATGATGATGACTACAATGAGATTCAATGAGGGAGGATGCGAGTGACCTGCGCTATGCTACGACCTGGATTTAAGCCAGGAAGAGTTGCGGAATCCGTCGACCTGACTCCTGTCCAAATCCATCCAGACCCAGAAGCAAGACACCGCCAGGACGGCGGGAGATGGCTCGGGTGCCAGGGGTAACCCGAACGCCTTTGGTGCTCTGCCGAGTTCAAGGATCTCCACACAGCGTGCTGGTAGTCGCCTTGGTGTGCTCCGGACCGAGAGGTTTCTTCTGCACATCCCGCCAAATCCAGTCTACACATGCTGGATGGGCATGCCCTAACTCCGCGACTGGTTATGACCTGGTCGGCTACCTTCTACTGGTTTAGCCGGCCCGCCAAAGCTGTTGCCTGCTGACAACTCAAACTACCAGGAGCCACAGGCGAGAGCTGGATGTCAGAACTGTACCAATGGCCGTTGCGCTATCCTGGAAAGGGCATGATGGTCCACACAACCAGAGACAGCACCAGTCGGCAAACAGGATTACAGACATACAGGATTGGGATCTCTGGGGACAGAAGTGTTGCGGACTGAGATCCGTTGCAAACTAGGACAAGCATGAATCTGATGTGGTCACAGTGGTGGGAATGATGTCCTGGTAGTTGTCGTGCCAGGCTGGTGAAGCTGGGTGCCCCAATGTCTCCACCTTGTAGTGGGAGAGAAACCATTGTTTTCTCATGTCTCCACATTGTAGTGGGATAGAAACCATTGTTTTATCATGTCTCCACATTGTAGTGGGAGAGAAACCATTGTTTTCCTCATGCAGTGGGAGAGAAACCATTGTTTTCCTCATGCAGTGGGAGAGAAACCATTGTTTTCCTCATGCAGTGGGAGAGAAACCATTGTTTTCTTCATGCAGTGGGAGAGAAACCATTGTTTTCTCCTGTCTCCACATTGTAGTGGCGGCGGACTAACCATTGTTTCCCCTGTGTCTCCACTTTGTAGTGGGAGAGAAACCATTGTTGTCCTCATATAGTGGGAGAGAAACCATTGTTGTCCTCATATAGTGGGAGAGAAACCATTGATTTCCTCAAATAGTGGGAGAGAAACCATTGTTGTCCTCATATAGTGGGAGAGAAACCATTGTTTTCCTCAAGTAGTGGGAGAGAAACCATTGTTGTCCTCATATAGTGGGAGAGAAACCACTGTTTTCCTCAAGTAGTGGAAGAGAAACTATTGTTTTCTCATGTCTCCACCTTGTAGTGGGAGAGAAACCATTGTTGTCCTCATATAGTGGGAGAGAAACCACTGTTTTCCTCAAGTAGTGGAAGAGAAACCATTGTTTTCTCATGTCTCCACCTTGTAGTGGGAGAGAAACCATTGTTGTCCTCATATAGTGGGAGAGAAACCACTGTTTTCCTCAATTAGTGGGAGAGAAACCATTGTTTTCTCATGTCTCCACCTTGTAGTGGGAGAGAAACCATTGTTTTGTCCATGTAAATTGAAGAACGTTTTGTGCAATAAGTCATTGTCCTTGAAAGTTAGAACAAGAGTTCTTATATGTTACATAAAATCAGTTTTAACATACGGCTGCAACTTCTGGACAATTAGTAAACAAGCAAAAAAAATCCATGGAAGCCATGGAGATGTGGTTTTATAGAAGAATGTTGACAATTAATTGGACAGCCAAAATGAGCAATCTGGTTGTTTTGAGGGAAACTGACTCGCAAAGATAACTTATCATAAACATCTGAAAGAAGCAGTCATCGTTTTGTTGGCCAAATTATGAGGATAAAAAAAATACTGGATCACGTGACAACCAGAAAGATTTACGGAAAGATAGGGGAAGCCAGCGCGAGAAGATTCTTGACAGTTTTGTGTCTTGGCACAGAAGGGAGTCAACACACAAATTGATCCAAGCAGTCAGAGATCGCAATTTGTGGAGAGGCATGGTCGCCCACGGCAGCCGATGAGGCACTGTATTATCTCATCTCATCTCATCTCCTTCCTCTTGTACCTTGCGGTGTCAAGGTGAAGTATAACCAGCGGGAGAGTGTCCGCTTATGGGCTTCATGTATCGATATTCCCATGGATTGTTATTCGTCCAACGTTTACGTGGTCGGCCTCTTCCTCTGTTTCCATCTGGTCTGTACATCATTGCTTGTTGTGGTATGCTATTGACTGGTAACCTACTTGCATGGCCAAACCATTTGACTTGTTGCCATCTAATAAAATCTAGTGCAGCTACAACCCCCACTTTAGTCCTGATTTCTTCATTTCTGATCTTATCTCTTCGTGATACATTGAGTATTCTTCTCAGGAATCTCATTTCTGTTGTTGTGATTTTTCTATTCTCTTTTCTGTCATTGTCCAGGTTTGGCATTGGTAACATAGAGTTGGTAGGAAGATTGTGTTGTAAAGTGCTTTCTTAGTAGTTATTGATACATGTTTGTTCTTTAGTATTGGTGCCATTTGTCCAATGAGTTGGTTTGCCTTATTGCATCTATTTTCGATCTCGTCTTCTGATTTGCCATTTGATGATATTATACTTCCTAGGTACTTGAAACTCTTTACTTGTTTCAAGGAATGTTCGTTTAGGTGAATTGTTGTTGCTTTTTCTTCTTTAGTTATAGTCATTACCTTTGTTTTACTTGTGCTAATTTTCATGTTATGTTCCCTACACATTTCATTTAGAAATTTCATTTAGTAGATGCGGTTGTTGCACACAGTGAACAACTAGGGTTAGAACTGAATATTAAGAAGACACAGATTATGGTCGTCACTGGGAAGAAGGAAATACCACAATGTGATATACGAGTAGATGGGCATATTCTTAAGCAAGTGAATCGATACAGTTATCTCGGCACAGTCATAACATCTGATGGGAGATGCCTTGAAGAGATTAGAACAAGAATTGTCATTGCGAAGGTAGCCTTTTGCAAGATGAAAAACATACTGACCAATAAAAAGATATCAATTGAAATGAGAAAAAGAGTGTTGAGGTGCTACATAGAACCTGTACTTTTATATGAATGTGAAGAGTGGACAATGAGCCGTCAAGCTGAAAAACATCTGATGGTTGTGGAAATGTGGTTTCTGAGGATAATGCAAAGAATACCATGGACAGACAGATAAACCAATGAACAAGTCCTTCAAGAAACAAATGAAGATCGTAAACTGATTAGAATCATTAGACGTAGACAGTCAAAATATTTTGGGCATGTTATGAGAAGAAGTGACTTGGAGAACTTGGTGACGACTGCAAGATCGAAGGGAAGAGACCAAGGAGGAAGACCGAGAAGTAAATACCTGGATGGATTGGCCACGTGGCATGGTCGAGACAGCAACACGGAGCTGGTCCACGACTCTGGTGATCGAGTGAGATGGCAGAACATGACCGCCCACGCTTATCGGCATGGCAACATGCATGATGGATGGATTCATGTGGTTTTGTAATTCAGCTTCTGATTTTGCTCTTAGTGCTTGGTCGTCCGCAAACAGGAGGGTGATAGACAGACAGACAGACGAGCGGATAGGCCTTAAACAGGGGAACAGGCGACAGACAGACGGACGAACGACAGACAGACAGATGGGCGATAGACATACGGAGGGGTGGGCTATAGACAGACAAATGTGCGGACAGGCGGAAACCGATAGATAGCATGGACAGACGGGGGAACAGAGAGATAAACGGATGTAGGGATGGGTAATAAATTGCTGGATTAAAAGACAGAAAGAGTGAAGGACGGACAAAGGGACTGGCAAACGGATAGGCAGACGGTTGGTATATCAATAAACATACAGACAGACGGGCGGACGGATGGACAGGCAGGCCGACAATGTAAAGGAGGAACAGAAGGCACACAGATGAACAGACAAATATGCGGGGCGAATGAGCACATAGAATGACAGACGGACGTACTGACAGACAGACGGAAACGATGGACCGATAATGGATGGAAAGACAGACAGTGGAAAATAACATGACAGCAGCTCGAATCCCCCGCCAAAATCAAGTTGCGGGATGTTCGTGGCGCCGTGCAGAGACATCCAGCATCGACTAATCTCCTTAGTTCCACAAACTGGACCCCTCTGATACCATTACCCCAGGATACCCGGGAGACACGGCGAGGGAGACTTAAAGCATCCTTCAATGTCAGCCCAGGTTGACTCGGTTACTGCCTGACACTCACCACACAATCGGCGATCAGTCGTTAATTGAGCTGCTTACATCCGGGGTCACAACACGATCGACCGGGTTACCAGCCTCGGCCAACTCTTGTTTGTTGAGAAAAGGCATGATAGTTACACTGAACCGACTAATGTCTTACAATAAACAGTTTGGGAACTCACCCGGGGTTTTGTATTTGACAATTGCGTTTTAACATTAAAGAAATCACGTTCCTACATCGGGGAAATAACTTTAAAGCATTTGAGAAATTACCTTCCAACAACAGAAAAATGACGTTCAAACACAAAAGAAACCACGCCACAACATTACAGAAATAGTGGTCTATTATTGATATTAGGACATTAGAGAAACGACGTTCTAACCTTAGAGAAAGGACGTTCTAACATTAGAGAAATGACGTTTTAACATCAGAGAAATAACGTTCTAACATCAGAGAAAGGACGTTCCAACATCAGAGAAAGAACGTTCTAACATTAGAGAAAGAACGTTCTACCATTAGAGAAAGGACGTTCTACCATTAGAGAAAGGACGTTCTAACATCAGAGAAAGGACGTTGTAACATTAGAGAAATGACGTTCTAACATCAGAAATATGACGTTCTAACATCAGAGAAAGGACGTTCCAACATCGGAGAAACGACGTTCAAACATTAGAGAAAGGACGTTCTACCATTAGAGAAAGGACGTTCTAGCATCAGAGAAAGGACGTTGTAAAATTAGAGAAAGAACGTTCTAACATTAGAGAAAGGACGTAATAACAT
Organism: Cepaea nemoralis; assembly: GCA_014155875.1. Taxonomy (NCBI): domain Eukaryota; kingdom Metazoa; phylum Mollusca; class Gastropoda; order Stylommatophora; family Helicidae; genus Cepaea; species Cepaea nemoralis. The sequence continues at coordinate 81,470 of JACEFZ010028322.1, forward strand.
TAGAGAAAGGAAGCTCTAATTTCAGATAAAGGACGTTCTAACATTAGAGAAAGGACGTTCTAACATTATAGAAAGGACGTTCTAACATTATAGAAAGGACGTTCTAACATTAGAGAAAGGACGTTCTACCATTAGAGAAAGGACGTTCTAGCATCAGAGAAAGGACTTTGTAACATTAGAGAAAAGACGTTCTAACATTAGAGAAAGTACTTTCTAACATCAGAGAAAGGAAGTTGTGACATTAGAGAAAGAGAAAGGACGTTCTAACATCAGAGAAAGGATGTTCCAACATTAAAGAAAGGAAGTTCTAACATCAGAGAAAGGACGTTTTAACATTAGAGAAAGGACGTTCTTACATTAGAGAAAGGACGTTCTAAAATTAGAGAAAGGACGATCTAAAATTAGAGAAAGGACTTTCTAACATTCGAGAAAGTACGTTCTAACATTACAGAAAGGAAGTTTTAACATTACAGAATGGACATTCTAACATTAGAGAAATGACGTTGTATCATTAGAGAAAGGACGATCTTACATTAGAGAAATGACGTTCTAACATTAAATATAGGACGTTCTAACATCAGAGAAACGACGTTCTAACATCAGAGAAAGGACAATCTAACATTAGAGAAACGACGTTCTAATGTCAGTGAAACGATGATTTAACATTAGAGAAAGGACGTTCTAACATTACAGAAAGGACGTTTTAATATTAGAGAAACGACGTTCTAACATTAGAGAAACGACGTTCTAAATTTAGAGAAACGACATTCTAACATTAGAGAAAGAACGTTCTAACATTAGAGAAAGGACTTTTTAACATTAGAGAACGGACGTTCTAATATTAGAGAACCCCCGGGAAGGTTAACCCGGTCAACAAATGCCCGCAGAAGTCGGATGTGTCGGCCTAACGTCGCAAGAACGCAGCTCTGCTGTAAACAGGCACAACGCAATCGCATCCGGAAAAAAAACTCCGGATGAACGAAGAAGAAGAAGAATATTAGAGAACGGAAGTTCTAACATTAGAGAAACCACGTTCTAACATTACAGAAAGGACATTCTAACATTATAGATACGTCGTTCTAACATTAGAGAAAGCACGTTGTAACATTAGAGAAAGGACGTTCTAATATGAGAGAAAGGACGTTCTAACATTAGAGAAAAGGACGTTTCTAACATCATAGAAAGGACGTTCTAACATCAGAGAAAGGACGTTCTGACATCAGAGAAAGGACGTTCTAACATTAGAAAACCGACTAGAGATGACACCAGCACACAGAGACAACACCATCGCTAGTCAGCACTAGAGATGACACCAGCACACAGAGACAACACCATCGCTAGCCAGATATGGCCAGCAGTCTAGAGATGACACCAGCGCACCGAGACAGCAACAGCACTGGACTGTTCACACAAACCGTGCCGGGCTAACAGACAAGAAACGACCCCGTAGATGTTGGAAAAACAACACCAGGGTGATGATAGATGGCGGGAATTGAATCCGCGAGCCAGAACTCCAGGGAAATAAGGCCGTTTGCCGGAGCCCAGGACGGCAGCGCACCCCGATCAATACCCGCGGGTAGCGGTCGCAGGAAGACATAAATATGGCGGGATCAGTTGGGAAGATGTTTGTTTTGTGTGGAAGCAGTTGACGAAGAAGATGGAAATATATCATGCTGAGACTCCGTAGTTTGATGTTTTATGTGGTAATAGGCAGCAATAGGGAGATATGGCTGTATGAGAGCCCACGGCTGTCAGAAATGTGTTATGTGTGATGGTGAGAGATGACAGGAAAGGATGAAAGGAAAGTATGTAACACCGCGGAAGTCAGAAATGTTTTATGTGGTCACGGCTGACAAAGGGGGAACTTAATATAAGTATGGGAACCGATAAAGGTCATAATCATGATTTCATGATCAACTTCACATATGATAGACAGTTAGACAGATGGAACAAAGACGGACAGACAGACAGATGGAATAGAGACATACAAACATACCGACAGATGGGATAAAGGCAGACAACCAAATAGCCATACAGACAGACAGTCATACATACAGGAAGGAGACAAGAGAGAGAGAGAGAGAGAGAGAGAGAGAGAGAGAGAGAGAGAGAGAGAGAGAGAGATGCTGCCAGACTGATAGGCAGACAAGACAAACGAATAGACGAACGCAAAGGCAGACAAACGGACATAGAAACCAATGGATATGTCTGAGAACGGACAGGCCGACAGACAGACAGACATGGACATGACTAAGGACGGACAGGCAGACACACAGACATGGACATGACTGAGGATGGACAGGCAAACACACGCACGTTCAAGCCCAGGCCCAGATTGATGTGCTGGGCCGTGTTACGTTCAGTAGTTTGCCATGGCGTTCTGAACGAGAAGTCAAGGCCGACAACATAGACTGATATACATAAACAATAACAAGGCATACATAACATAGAAACAGACAGACGGATAAAGACACAGCCACACAGAAACAAGAGGAATGACACAATTAATGATGACAAACAAGGGCTTAATTCAAAGACCCAACAGCTAGGGCTTATATAAAATACAGACTAATATAGACAGAAACAAACAAAGCAGACGCAGACAGAAAGCAGACGCAGACAGAAAGAGACAATCAGCATATCAGACAGACAGAGGTATAAACACATAGCCACACAGAAACAAACAGACAAAAGGACACACTGAATGAGACAAACAAGGGCATAAAGATTCACAGACACGACTGCAGGGGCATATGCCCGCCCCAAGGACGGGCGATCGGGAAACTCCCCAGTCCAACAGGGGTCACTACCGCATGCACATCTCTGTGACGTGTGCCCATGTTTATGTGACAGGGCGGCCATGTTTATGTGACACGGCCACAGTGTTTATGCGAGGACATGGCGAGGCGATTGCCGCCGAGTGCTGTGATCTGTGACTTCTGGATACCACAAATCAACACCAGCCGACAACACCCCTGCCATAAGGGACATGAGAGAAATGAAAGCAGACCTGCAGGACTCTCAGGGTGAGTTCAATACGCCGTACCCCGAGAAGACCAGGCAGCCAGCCGCTTGGGGTTGTCTTACACAACAATGGCGCACGTCCTTGGCAGGGCGGTTCCATCAACTCCACGTTGATTTTCAAGGCAGTAATTTACCTTCAGTAGTTTGCCATTGCTTTCTGAATGTCGTGTCCTCCTTTAAAGTGTCGTCCCTGGAGTGAGGAGATCCGACACCCACATTATAATATTATTTTTTTTTTTTCCCTCAATACTCTGGAGAATCCACCAGCTTCCGTCCAACACACTCCATCAGCCTATGGACACCTTTTCCTATCACTCTCACACTGTCGTACTATGCCCCCTTCTCATACTTCCCCAACGCAACATACTCAACAACTCTTACTTCTAGAAATTAATACAGATTAATTTATTAAAATAAAAGTGTAACGTGTATGAGACGTGTATGCGAAGAAAATGTGTGATGTGTTCTATACAGTGTAGAGAATCTGACTCTCAGACATCAGCTCAGTCCGCTGATCACAGCAAAGATAGACCACAGCACGTTACGTCAGAACAAGTACGTCTCACCCGTTGCCGGAACCATCCTGCCGGATACTGCTTTGCTTCTGTAGACCTCTGGTAATCCCATTTCATGAACATGAGAAATAGACACCGGTGGTATGAACAGTTACTTATGGACCGGATTCACTCTACACAATGTCCGTTCCTAATGTTCTCTAACCAACTGCACAAGTTCTTTTCTAGTGTTTACACAGTTAGTAAAGTTAAGTGTTAGTCGACAGATCATCCTCGTTGCACATCGAACCATTCAGTCCGCAAGTGCTAATTACTAATGTTAATTGTTACTGTACTAACACTAGTTACTCTTAACCGGTTCTCGGTTCGTTACCACTGTTTAATGCTGTATGGTGCAACTGTAATCTTCACTATGTTGGGTGAATCAACCTCCCTCTAGCTTTAGTCACGTCTGTAAGCAATCTTTATTGATTGCCGAACTGGTGTTCTTCAGACTGGGATTTTCTTCCTTCCCAAAACTTTATTGAGCTTCCTTGGATCTGGTAGGGAACCTAGGATAGAAACAACACACCTGGTGATAGTACTAGTTCATGATTCTTTCGGCTGAGTGTAAGCCTATCACCTTGCCTAATGATCGTTAGCTAACTAGACTTAGTCATAGAGCAGATTAGCTACCCACCTAGAATCGAATCAGGTTATGACAAAGAAAAAATCAGCAAACAGAATGTGGAACCCCTCCCACAAGGGACACCTACGGGAAATCCCAATTATCCCTCATTACTCAATTCTCAACTAGTAAAGCTTATCAACACTTCACTAATCTATTCTAGCTAACAGAGTCAAGTATCACTTCCCTACTCTAGCTAGTTTCCACTAACAGTGCTAATCATCACACTATAGTTTAACAAGGCTACTGCCTAAAGTAATTATAACGAATATATTATAATAGGTTATACCTTAAATGGCACCACTGCAGTCCTATCAATCATATCTACATCTGCCATTATAGGCACGTGTAAAATTAAGTCACTAATTAACACACGGTAGATATTATTTCCACTAGGCGCTGCCGTGCCCTGGCACTCTGACTAAAGCATAATTTCAAGTCCTCCCTAGCTGGTCACAACTAGAGTTTATATGGCAAACTACCAAAGTTGTCCACGTGACTTTATCCTCTTCTCCCCCACACAGGTGTTATTTGGACATATCAACCATTTGCAAGGATCTATTTCTCCGGGCTTAAATCCTGTCAAAGTTGTCAGTAATTGTTAAGATTCTCAAAACAAGCCAGCGAATTTTGTGACGACTTCCAACAAACAGTTGCAAATAACCCCGTCAAACTCTTCATGTTCCGGAAACCAAGAATTGACATATGTACTGTTTTCTCCCTACTAAGTACTTCCGTTTTACATCTGCCATTGTGATCTCACGGCTTCCATCTGCATTCAAATGTTGACAAACTTGTCAATCTTCTGTTCCGTGGTGACAATATATGTGATTCTAACTGGTAATGAACTGCCAACTCGGGGTATCCCTTCCTTCTCACTCAACACCCAATGTGTAGATGGGCTGACCCCACTGCTTCCATTTACATTCAAATGTAGACAAACTAATCAAGGCGATGCCAGGACCTGTCACCATCAACACCGACCGTTCCAAATCCGTTATAGATGTACACGTGCAGCTACAAATATTGTCCTGAGATTTTGACATCCGCGGTGTTTTTCCAGTTAGTAAAATAATGGTGCTGAAAAATACACGCCAAGCAAACGTCGGGAATATTTATCTGTTTAACTCATGGCAATCTCGCGACATAGGCCCCCTCTTAAGAGAGTAGTCCATCTCACTCTTCTCCACCATGAGTTAAATCCAGATAATTCATTCCTCTTCTTCAGGAACTGGGTGTCTTGACAAGAAGTCCGCTCCAACATTTTCCTTCCCAGGAATGTACTCTACTGTGAAATTATACGGTTGAAGTAACAACGACCACCGCATCAAACGTGCGTTGAGCTTCTGAGAAGTAGCCAGGAACATCAGGGGCTGATGATCCGACTGAACCCGAAACTTAACTCCATACAAATAGGGCTGAAATTTTTGCACTGCCCATACGAGGGACAAGCATTCTCTCTCGACGGTTGAATAATTCCTCTCCGCCTGTAGAAGTTTCTTACTTGCGTATGCCACAGGTTTCAAAACCGAAGCATCGTCTTTTCCTTCCTGTAATAAAGCGGCTCCAATTCCAATCGCACTTGCATCCGTTCTCAACACAAATGGTTTGGAAAGGTCAGGGAGCTGTAATACAGGTTTGCTGACCAAGGCCTCCTTTAACTGACTATAGGCATTCTCACATTCTGGTGTCCAAATGATTTGATCCGGTAATCCCTTTTTCAAGGTTTCCGTCAACGGAGCTCCCAGTTCAGTGAAATGTGGGATAAATTTGTGGTAGAACCCACACAACGAGAGAAAAGATCGCACATCCTTCTTCGTTTTTGGCCTTGGTGCATTACTGATTTTCTCCAGGTTCTTCTCTTCTGAAACAATGTGTCCTGGAGTGATGGTGTGACCTAGAAATTCCAGAGTTTGGTAACCAATCATGCACTTGGTTGGACGAGCAGTAAGCCCTGCTTCCTTGAGCCTATTAAACACTCTCTCCAAGGATTGTAAGTGGTCATCCAGGCTGTCACTGGAAATCAGAATATCATCCATGAATGAGATGATGGACGGATCCTGTAACGGATCTAGTAAAGTCCTCATCATGCGTGTAAACACACTAGGTGCATTGCTGAGTCCAAAGGGCATGACCTTGAATTCGTAGTGTCCACTGGGTGTACTGAAAGCTAACAGTGGTCGAATCTCCGGTTTGACTGGTATCTGATAGTACCCCCGACTCAGATCCACCTTTGAAAAGTACCGAGCCTTATGGAGCCTAGCGAATAACTGAGTTGGATTCGGCAAAGGTTCCACCTGAAACTGTGTATGACTGTTCAGCAGTCCGGTAATCTATACACAACCTGTGTTCTCCACTTGGTTTGCGTAACAAAAACTACCCCCGCATTGTATGGGGATGTGGATGGTGCAATCACGTCATCCTCCAGCAGTTTTTGTATTTCCTCCTCCAGGGCCTTTTCTTTAGAGAATGGCACTGGGTAAACCTTTTGGCGAACAGGCTCCTGTGTGGTCAAAGTCATCTCGAACTCAACCAACCTCGTTCGTCCTGGTTTATCAGTCAGTATCTCCTTATGAGACTTGAGAACCTGGGTTATCCTTTCCCTCTCCTGGGAGGTCAGATCAGGGTTCACTTGTACATCCCTATAGGTTTCCTGGTGTACTAAGGGATATTCCCTGCCCTCGCTGGTTCCCACTTCTGTCTCCACTGCAACTGCCATTGCCATGAGGTGAGCTGCCTTGTCTCCGGGTCTCTCTTCGTATTTCCGCAAGAGATTGATATGGAAAATCTTCGACTTTCCCCGGATCCGGATTTGATAGTTGGTTCTGGATATCACCCTTTCCACGGGAAATGGTCCTTGCCAACCTATCTCCAGTTTGTTGTTTCCCGTTGGGAGTAGCAACAAGACTTTATCTCCCACCTCTAGAGATCTTTCTTTAGACCTACGGTTGTAGTAAGCCGCATGTCTTTTCCTGGCCTTTTTCAAGTTTTGATTTGCCAGAGTCCATCCCTTGTGGAGTTTTTCTTTCAGTTCCTCCACGTATTGATAGGATGAGATCACTTCTTCTGACGTCCCCTCTTCAGTCCAACTCCTCAACATGGCTTCCAACGGTCCTTTGATTGGACGACCAAACAGCAACGTAGCGGGTGGTAGTCCTGTTGAGCCATGAGGAACTTCCCGATAGGCAAAGAGTGCTGCTGGGATATATTCATCCCACCTATCAGGTTTTTCCTGCGCTAATTTCCTGAGCATTGTCATCAACGTGCCGTTGAAACGCTCTACTTGTCCATTGGCTTGAGGGTGGTAAGGGCTGGTATGTATGTGGTTAGAGTGAAACACCCTAAATACCTCCTCCATGAGTTTTCCACAAAACTGAGATCCATTATCCGTCAGAATTTGATCCGGAAAGCCTAATCTGGTAAAGGCCTCCATCAGTGCGTCCGCCACTCTTTTCGAGTCAATCGTGGTCAACGGTATAGCTTCACCCCACATTGTACAGCAATCCACCATTGTGAGTATATACATGTTCCTCTTCCTAGTCCTGGGAAGTGGACCCACGATATCGATGGCTACCCTCTCGAAAGGAGAGTTCATGATGGGCATCTCACCCAACATCACCGGTGCTGTCCAGTGTTTCGGTGCCACCCTCTGGCACTCAGGGCATGACTTCACATACCGACGCACATCATCTGTCATTCCCGGCCAATAGTAGTGGCAGGAAATCCGCTGCATGGTGGCGGCAATACCCATGTGTCCACTAAAGGAGATGGTATGCCCCATATGAAGAATCTGGGACCGATGAGCTTTTGGGACGACCAACTGACCGTATAGGTTGTCTCCCCTTCCTGCTCTCCTGTAGAGTATCCTATTCTTCATGTAGTACTGCCCCCGTCCTGGTGGATCAGCACTTTTCTGCAGCTTTTTGTAGCAAGGACGTAAAGTATCATCCTCACTCTGGGCAGTTCGTAGCTCCCCCGGCATTGGGTTAGTCACAATTGCGTCTGCCTCTTCCGTTTTCGTCTGAGAGCGAGTCTGCATTGCTCCCATATGAATTGGCTCCCTGGGCATTCCCAGAAAGACATACCGGCAACCTAGGATGACTGGAAAAATGGGATCGGTCAATACAGCGGCCTTGATGGTGCCGGTGACGTACCTTGACCGAATCTCCACATTAGCAATGGGCAACTTCATGGTTACAGCACTCTTCTGTGCAGGCTGTATATCCAAGGTTTCACCTGTGAATTGTTCTGGATGTACTAGATCCGCAGAAATCACGGCCTCCCCGTCCAGTCCTGTGTCGTATAAACACTCCACTTGACGACCGTTAACCTCTACCAATTCCACTACAGGTGGTTTTTCCTGGTCTGGAGTCTCTTCCTCGGCCTCGACCTGTTCGGTGGGCTCCACCTTAGGTTTCCCTGAGCACACGACGAATTGAGTGTCTCCTGACTTTTCCCTGCAGTCAATAGCATTGTGCGTGTTTGACTTGCATTCGTTGCACCATTTCCCTGTCCTAGATTTTCTATTGTCGGACTTGAATGAGCTCTCCTGGTGGCGAGCTTCCTTGTTGACCTTGGCATTTTCCGTGACAACCTCCTTGGAAGTCACTTGACATGCTGCAAAATGAGGGTTCTTAGCCTTCGATTTGCAGTCCCTCGTATTGTGAGAGGGTGACTTACAAATTGAACACCACTTCTCCGACCACGGTCGTTTAGGTGTAGAGCTTGAGGTGCTCTTGCTTCCCTCCTTCTTCTTCTCTGAACTATCCTCTGATTTTTTGCCCATAAGGTTCCCACTTTTTTGTTCCTGAGTTTTTGGCTTTCTTCTTGTCATGTTTCTCTTGACTTTTGGTGTTGGTGGAAAGGTTTTCCCCTGCCTCCCCATGTACCTCGACGAACCGTTCTGCTAATTTATTCACGAGGTCAATACGTTCCGCTCCTTGTTCTCCCAGGAACGTCCTGAGAGGTTTAGACATTTGCTTCTTCAGCTGGTCGACCACCATGAGCTCTTCCAGACTCTCATAGTCATGTGCGAACCCAGCCAAATCCATCCACTTATGGAGATAAGATTTAAGACGCAAACTGTAGGCGGCAAACAACTCTCCCGGTTCTCGTTTCGCTGCTCGAAATTTTTTCCGGTAGGTATGCGATGTAACCTCGAATCGTTTCAGCAGAGCCGTCTTTAATTCATCATAATTGTTCTCATGTCCTGGTGGCAGGCGAGTATAAACCTCGTATCCTGTCCCGCGTAATCCCTGGGATAGCTTAAGATTCCATTTGTTACGCTCCAGACCCATAGCAACTGACATAGCCTCGAAGCGTTGAAGGTATTGGTCAATCTTCTCTTTGTCCTCCTCGTAGACCGCTAAAGGAAACTTCATAGCATGGTACCCATGTCCACCTACTGGTGTTGATCCTGGGATGGAGGAACCTCCAACTGCTCCCTCAGTTTCTCCATTAGATTGACTCTTCAACTCGAGTTCCCTCATCCGGTACTCGTGCTCCCTTTTCTGTGCTTCCTGTTCAGCTTCTAATTTCCTAGCTGCTTGCTCAGCTTCAAATTTCCTAGCTGCTTGCTCAGCTTCCAATTTCCTAGCTGCTTGCTCAGCTTCCAATTCCATCCTTCTCAATTCCAGCTCGGCCTTTCGATCTTCCCTTTCCGCTTGACGATACTCTCTCTCCACTTCTTGTATGTAATCCGTTAGAGCAGACCCAGCCAATCCCATTTCCTCCCCCCTTGCCTTTAATTCTAACGTGCTAAGTTTAGGGGTGGCCATTATACAGAGAGGTAAGCTAGCAGGTCCAGTACAATATAACTGCAAATTACTATACAGATATATGAACAAGTACTATAAATCTAGATATTACCACACACAGCACATTCACGCAGTGACGAGAGTAGAATCAGGACCACAGACCTATGCAGACGTGTGAAGTGTGAACAGGTAAGATATTAGTCCTAACCCCTATCCACATTCACTCTAGCTGGATTCTCCAAACTGATATCTCCCTCTTATAACTAAGGATCCCGTGTCAAAAGACCCCGTTGTCAGAAGATCCCACTGTCAAAGGTTCCTGCTTGCAGGAGATCTCGCTGTCCAAGGATTCCGTTTACGGGAGATCCCGCTGTCCAAGGATCACGTTTACGAGAGATCTCGTTGTCCAAAGATCACGTTTACGATAGATCCCGCTGTCCAAAGATCACATTTACGAGAGATCCCACTGTCCAAATATCACGTTTACGAGCCCCCAGTAATGTCGTGTCCTCCTTTAAAGTGTCGTCCCTGGAGTGAGGAGATCCGACACCCACATTATAATATTATTTTTTTTTTTTCCCTCAATACTCTGGAGAATCCACCAGCTTCCGTCCAACACACTCCATCAGCCTATGGACACCTTTTCCTATCACTCTCACACTGTCGTACTATGCCCCCTTCTCATACTTCCCCAACGCAACATACTCAACAACTCTTACTTCTAGAAATTAATACAGATTAATTTATTAAAATAAAAGTGTAACGTGTATGAGACGTGTATGCGAAGAAAATGTGTGATGTGTTCTATACAGTGTAGAGAATCTGACTCTCAGACATCAGCTCAGTCCGCTGATCACAGCAAAGATAGACCACAGCACGTTACGTCAGAACAAGTACGTCTCACCCGTTGCCGGAACCATCCTGCCGGATACTGCTTTGCTTCTGTAGACCTCTGGTAATCCCATTTCATGAACATGAGAAATAGACACCGGTGGTATGAACAGTTACTTATGGGACCGGATTCACTCTACACAATGTCCGTTCCTAATGTTCTCTAACCAACTGCACA
>JACEFZ010028322.1:97500-185000 GCA_014155875.1 Cepaea nemoralis
GTACACAAGACAGAAGGCTGTGGACAGACATGATCACCAACACCACACGGCATGGACTATAAGAAGATTGGCAGTACACAAGACAGAAGGCTGTGGACAGACATGATCACCAACGCCACACGGCATGGACTATAAGAAGATTGGCAGTACACAAGACAGAAGGTTGTGGACAGACATGATCACCAACGCCACACGGCATGGACTATAAGAAGATTGGCAGTACACGAGACAGAAGGCTGTGGACAGACATGATCACCAACGCCACACGGCATGGGCTATAAGAAGATTGGCAGTACACGAGACAGAAGGTTGTGGACAGACATGATCACCAACGCCACACGGCATGGACTATACGAAGATTGGCAGTACGTGAGATAAGAGACTGCGGACAGACATGATCACTATTGCCACATGAGGTGCATAACTGGGTGTGACGAAAGAGGAACAAGGAAAAAGAAGAAGATATGCGTATGCTGTATATTTCCTCTATCAATTGACCAATCATGCTAATGTAGGCAACTGCAAGGAAGGTAGTTTGCCACTGCTGTCCTTCCTCTCAGTGACCACACAAGTCGGTGACCACAGCCATTGTCTCTATAAATAGATCCCCTGTCGACCGCCGTCAAATCAACAACTATCTGTCGTCTGCTCCACAGCGGCACCCACCTGATCCACGCCTCTGGTGACCGCGTGAGGAGACGAACCACGACCGCTCGCGCTGATCGCCATGGCACATGATGGTGCTGATATTTCAGCTGGAAGGATTGATCTCATCCTTTAATTTATGCTGAGTGATTTCTACAGAACGCACCTGACGACATGCAGCGAAAACGCCAGGCAATAAACTGTGCAATCTATTGCCGGTGTCTTCATCATTCAAATTCACTAGGAGAAACCATTGTTTTGAATATGTGAATTGTTCCAAGTGCTCCTTCTGTGGCCGCCTCTACCCGGGAATTCCACAGGGAAGACAAAAAGACATGTCCACATCTATTAGGCAACATCCCGGCGGAAGGATGACTCAAGGTCTGTCCCCCTGATCCCAGCCCCTCATTAAATCACAAACTAATTGAGGCGGGCCGCGTGAGTTGTGTGAGAAAACACGGGTATTGGGCCCTTGCAGGCATGCGGTTATCCTTTAGCACCCAGGCCGCTCCAGTCTTGTTGCTTCCCCTTGTTAACAATGGGCAAATCTTAACTGCCGCAGTTAACATAATTACGTCCCTTTAAACAGTTCCATCAGCGGTTCTCAGCTTGGGGTAGTTAGTTGCCTCCCCTTGTTAACAATGGGCAAATCGCTACTGCAGCAGTTAATATAATTACGTCCGTTTAAACTGTTTCATCAGCGGTTCTCAGCTTGGGGTAGTTAGTGGCCTCCTCTTGTTAACAATGGGCAAATCTCAACTGCCGCAGTTAACATAATTTAGTCCTTTTTAGCAGTTTCATCAGCGGTTCTCAGCTTGGGGTAGTTAGTTGCCTCCCCTTGTTAACAATGGGCAAATCTAAACTGCCACAGTTAACATAATTACGTCCCTTTAGACAGTTTCATCAGCGGTTCTCAGTCTGGGCCAGTTTGTTGTCTCCCCTTGTTAAAAAAAGGACAAATCTCAATTGTCGCAGTTAACATAATCACGACCCTTAAAAGTTTCCTCAGCAGTTCTCAGCCTGGGGTAGTTTGTTGCCTCCCATTGTTAACAGTGCGCAAATTCCAACTGCGCAGTTAACATAATTACGTCCCTTTAAACAGTTCCATCAGCGGTTCTCAGCCTGTGCCCCGGGTAGCACACAGGCTTACCAACAAAGATGTTCAGCTGTTGAGGCATGCTGGATACCTGGGAATCCTCAGGTAGACACACTTTGACCTTATCCAGCCCGACGCATCAACGTTCAGGTCGCGTGACCACTAAAACGTGCATGCATTCCCTGGAGTGAGCTTGATGTGGAGACGCCCCTCTCCACCTTGTACCGCAGTACCATCTTCAGGGGCCCTTGTTGAGATCTCCCTGGTCTGTCCAAGGTCAGAAACCGGGACAATGTGCAAGAGCTTCCTATCTGTAGAGAGAAAAGGCCTCGACACCCAACTACGGCCCACTGATTAATTAGGTCACACCCGAGGGTTCCGAGGTCATGGCCAGTGTCAGATGTGGACTTGGTCATGCTACCACGGTACAACACTATCACCATACCACACAGCGCACCCACAACCCATGTCACACAGCACACCCACAACCCATGTCACACCTATGTAAGGTTTGCTTCCCTCTATGTCATACTACGCACCCATGTTATACAGCGTCCCCTACGACCCATGTCACACAGCGCCCCCTACGACCTACATTACGGTGTCCCCTACTACATATACCATTCATGTCACACAACTCACCCAACCCATCAAATCACCCAGGTCACACAACCCACTCAACCACCCATGTCATAAACTCCACCCAACCCTCTATGTCACACAGCGCACCCAACCACCCATGTCACACAGCGCACCCAACCACCCATGACAAATAGCCCACCCAAGTGACACAGCACACCCAACCACCCATGTCACACAACTCACCCAAGTCACACAACCCTTCAAATCACCCAGGTCACACAACCAACAAACCACCCATGTCACACAACCAACAAACCACCCAGGTCACAAACTCCACCCAACCCTCTATGTCACACAGTGCACCCAACCACCCATGACAAATAGCCCACCCAAGTGACACAGCACACCCAACCACCCATGTCACACAACTCATCCAAGTCACACAACCCATCAAATCAACCAGGTCACACAACCCACTCAACCACCCATGTCACAAACTCCACCCAACCCTTTATGTCACATAGCCCACCCAACCACCCATGTCACACAACGCACCCAACCACCCATGTCACACAGTGCACCAACCACCCAAGTCACACAGCACACCCAACCACCCATGTCACACAGCTCACCCAACTACCCATGTCACACAGATCACCCAACCACTCATGTCACACAGCTCACCCAACCACCCATGTCACACAACTCACCCAACCACCTATATCACACAGCTCAGCCAACCACCCATGTCACTCAACCACAAATGTCACACAACGCTCCCAAACAACCATGTCACCCAACGCACCTATGTCACAAAACGCACCCAACCACCAATGTCACACAATGCACCCAACCAACCATGTCACCCAACGCACCCATGTCACAAAATGCACCCAACCACCCATGTCACACAACGCACCCAACCACCAATGTCACACAACGCACCCAACCAACCATGTCACCCAACGCACCTATGTCACAAAACGCACCCAACGCACCTATGTCACATAACGCACCCAACCACCAATGTCACACAATGCACCCAGCCAACCATGTCACCCAACACACCCATGTCACAAAACGCACCCAATGTTCCCTTGTAACAAAACGCACCCAACCACCCATGTCACATAATGCACCCAACCAACCATGTCACCCAACGCACCCATGTCACACAACTCACCCAACCACCAATGTCTCACAACGCACCCAACCAACCATGTCACCCAACGCAACCATGTCACAAAATGCACCCAACCACCCATGTCACACAACTCACCCAACCACCAATGTCACACAACGCACCCAACCAACCATGTACCCCAACGCACCTATGTCACAAAACGCACCCAACAACCCATATCACACAGCGCACCCAACCAACCATGTCACAAAACGCACCCAGCTACCCATGTCACATAGCGCACCCAACCACCCATGTCACACAGCGCTCTGTCACAAGCATACAATTCGGCCAGCGGGCAGCTCGCTGACTCGTTCTGATACGATAATTCTACTTTCGTGTCCGAACAGTTGGTCGAGCGCCCTCTAAATCGCCGAGTGTATGCCTTATTGGGTTTCCGCGCCTGATTACTCTGGCTCGGCCACGACCCAGCTATTGTAGCCGTCAGAGTTCATGATACGCCTATTAGAGGTTTTCTGCCTATTTTCACTAATTCTCTGTTTGTGCTGATGCCTCGTTTGCATTTTGTGGCACGGTAATAGCATGTCCATGCGTCCACGGAGAGGGGCTGTAGAATCATAGTGTTTAGTGCCCGTGTTGATCAGGATCCAGTCACAACATCAGATGGAAGGTGCCTCAGAGAGATTCAGCACAGAATAGGTCCAGCCAGGAGTCTCCGGTGGCGATCTGGCCGGACGTTTCTCTACAGTTGCGGAGGTCATGAGTTCGAATTCGTATTGAGACAAAGTTTGAAAGTTGAGTTGAGTGCGGCCCAGTTACCTCCAGGCTTTCAAGCGTGCGAAAGGCTCCTGACTTGCTGACAGGATATCTCTATGCTTTAGGGTAAACATGACAGATACAACAATATCACAGGACACCTCATCTTCCTGAAGTCACAAGGACAGATTAAACAATATCATAGGACACCTCATCTCACTGAGGTGACGAGGACAGGTGAAATAATATCACTGGACACCTTATCTCCATGAGGTCACGAGGGCAGACACCCCTACATACCAAGGATTTAGGTGAAGACTGAGGCAAACATCTGAGTCTGAGTGGCACCTTGCCGTCATGGCAGACGAAAGTATGTGGATTGGAATTTGGCCAAAATTCCATCTCACAATGCCTGGGCATGGATTCAGAGAACATGTGTTGCCCATGCAGTATGATCCCTCTCTCGGCCTTGCCTTGTTTACTCCAGAGGAAAGGATAACCAGTACGTCTGGAACAAGGTAGGCTGCAGATGCTGGCGACTCAGCGTCAAACCTCTAAGAGCCAGAGGCGAGTCTCACCTCCAAGAGCAGGAGGTGAGGGATGGCCAGACCCTCACAACCGTGGGACTTGGCTTAGAGGCGTTCAGCCATATCCCGCAGCAGAGGGCCTTGAAGCAAGTGTCTGGACCTGTATGAGAGCGCACACCTTTCAAACGCAAGTGTCCGGATCAATATAAGCGTGTACTACCGTCACACTCCCTGACTGACTCTGCGGATCCCGCGACCAGCGAGATATTGCTCGTCTACTGCCCGTATATTGCGAACAAATCTCCCGACCTGACATTGTGCGGATCCTGCGACCAGCGAGAATAGGCCCGCCGAAGAACGTTTCAACAAAAGAGGTAGAAGTACGGTGCAGCCAGATACCAACCTGGCCAGCACCAGTCCACGACCAGAGCGTGTCTTTGTGCCATGCTACCACAGACAATCCTCCTTACACCCAGTGAACCTGTGCGTGAGTGCACGGCTGCAGCAACCCTGAGCTCCAGCCCTACAACAGCCCGGCTCACCAGCTGCAGGCGAGACAATAGCCGGCTCCTGGTCTCAGCTCGGCCAACAAAGGGCGGCAATCTTGCAGTTTGATTACACCTGGACTAAATCCGGGTCAAGATGGGATCGCCGGCCCCATTAGTGCTGTCCCAGAAGCCTGATTGTTTTGTCCTGGTGGAGTAGATCTGCACTGTCAACATGCGGAATGGGGGTGGGGTGGGAAGAGAGAGAGAGAACAGCGGGGTACGTGAGGGTGGAGTGATGTACAACATGGGGAGACTGAAAATGGACTGATGTAGTACAACATATGGAAGGACGCACAGTTGAGTGTATTGATACATCAACGACCAGATAGACGACGGTATCATTGCAGTACACGGGTTCCCAAGCTGGCGACACACAAGAATACCACTTCTACATTTCACAAGATAGTTCCTCTTCTTCTTCTTCTTCTTCTTCTTCTTCTTCTTCTTCTTCTTCTTCTTCTTCTTCTTCCTTTGTTTCTGCTTCTTCCTCTTATCCTGCTTCTCCTCCTTTCAGCCACAGGTTAGCATACAAACTGCTGGCGGGGCGCCGTGGCTGAGAGGTTGCTGTCCTCCAACCTCCCCCAGGTTCATAGGGCGGGGAACATGTACAAGAACCACTTACATCTACTGAAATCTACTGACATCACACGCCCCCTGACAACCTGGACATTGAGGTCGGCTGCCTCGTCTTTTCGATTAAATGATGAAACTTAGGAGATCCAATGAGCCAGCTGTGCACGTAAAACACTCCTAGCAGTTGAGAATAGCTAAGGGCAGGCCTTAAAGCCGCTACCGTGGCAAAATTGTTAGGAAAGGAAATCTAGCCACGGGTAGATACAGCCCCTGACCTTGGATGCAATCTGTCTAGAGGTCGCAGACCTGACACTAATGTATGCCGGTGACCTTTGAGGTGTATGATTTGTTGTGACGCGTTTTATCGATAGAGGAAAGACGAGGAATAAGAAGAATCGGAGGAGGAAAGGCAGAGTAGGAGGATGAGAAGAAAAATAGCAGAAGAAGGAGAAGAAGAAGAAGAAGAAGAAGAAGAAGAAGAAGAAGAAGAAGAAGAAGAAGAAGAAGAAGAAGAAGAAGAAGAAGAAGAAGAAACAATAGTAGTAGTAGTAGTAGTAGTAGTAATAGTAGTAGTAGTAGTAGTAGTAGTAGTAGTAGTAGTAGTAGTAGTAGTAGTAGTAGTAGTAGTAGAAGAAGAAGAAGAAGAGAGAAGAAGAAGAAGAAGAAGAAGAAGAAGAAGAAGAAGAAGAAGAAGAAGAAGAAGAAGAAGAAGAAGAAGAAGAAGAAGAAGAAACAGGAGGAGGAGGAGAAGAAGCTGTTACACAAAAGTCGATTGACGGTCTGACACATAACTTCTGGCTATAACGTGCCCTATTTCCTCTGCTATACATACGACAGACAGACAGACAGGCGGACGGACACCCAAGCTGGACGGTCGTAATTAAGTAAAGAGGACAAGTGACTGTGGGGATGTGAGGCCAGGGGCCCGGCTGTCAATCATCGATGACAATACTAACAACCATTGGCTGAGACGAATAACTAGGTGACCCACATCTCGGCGCCAGACACTACATAGACCATTTGAACCCCTGGTCTGAATTAGGTTACAATGTTTGTCACGGGCAAGAAGCAAAGAAGGGGTGTGGGGAGGGAAGGGCATGAGGGAAGGTAGAGAGAAGGAGATAGGAGACAAATGAAGAGTAGGGAAGAGGAAGAGACGAGAGGGAGGTTTGGGAAGACCGTGTGTTAACTCTGAATTTCCTGCCATAGACGCGCAGATCCTTGACAGTCTTGTGTCATGGCACGGAAGGGCACACGAACTGAAAGATGCCGTTGGAGATCGCATGATAAGGAGAAGCATGACCGCCCATGCCAGTCGGCGAGGCACTTGATGAGAGGCGCAGGCTGAGCCATGTGAGGCGCTTGATGAGAGGCGCAGGCTGAGCCTTGTGAGGCCATGTGAGGCGCTTGATGAGAGGCGCAGGCTGAGCCATGTGAGGCGCTTGATGAGAGGCGCAGGCTGAGCCATGTGAGGCACTTGATGAGAGGCGCAGGCTGAGCCATGTGAGGCGCTTGATGAGAGGCGCAGGCTGAGCCATGTGAGGCACTTGATGAGAGACGCAGGTTGAGCCATGTGAGGCACTTGATGAGAGGCGCAGGCTGAGCCATGTGAGGCACTTGATGAGAGGCGCAGGCTGAGCCATGTGAGGCACTTGATGAGAGGCGCAGGCTGAGCCATGTGAGGCGCTTGATGAGAGGCGCAGGCTGAGCCATGTGAGGCACTTGATGAGAGGCGCAGGCTGAGCCATGTGAGGCACTTGATGAGAGGCGCAGGCTGAGCCATGCGAGGCACTTGGTGAGAGGCGCAGGCTGAGCCATGTGAGGCGCTTGGTGAAAGGCGCAGGCTGAGCCATGTGAGGCACTTGATGAGAGGCGCAGGCTGAGCCATGTGAGGCACTTGATGAGAGGCGCAGGCTGAGCCATGTGAGGCACTTGATGAGAGGCGCAGGCTGAGCCATGTGAGGCGCTTGGTGAAAGGCGCAGGCTGAGCCATGCGAGGCACTTGATGAGAGGCGCAGGCTGAGCCATGCGAGGAACTTGATGAGAGGCGCAGGCTGAGCCATGCGAGGCGCTTGCAGCTGTCGTAATGAGGCTGCTGTAGAAATTGTTCCTCTTTTCCGCTACCAAAGTGCCATTTCCAAGGGGTGTGTGTTGTAGGTCGCCTTCCCCTCTCCTGGACAAGAATCCAGCGGGGAGTGCGCGACCGGTACTGGATTGACCACGGCGTGTGGGGAACAGTAGACGGACCACAGGCATAGAACAACGACATGTGTATGTAGGATCGACCACGGCGTGTAGGGACAGGTTGGCAGGAGACGGACCACAGGCTGGCAGGAGACGGACCACAGGCACAGACCAACCACAGGTGTATGTAGGATTGACCACGGCGTGTAAGGACAGGCTGGCAGGAGACGGACCACAGGCTGGCAGGAGACGGACCACAGGCTGGCAGGAGACGGACCACAGGCACAGACCAACCACAGGTGTATGCAGGAAAGTGACACCAATAGACATTCGCCATCCAAGGACACAACATCAATAATAAGACATATGCAGATGGTACAGTATTGACCGCAGACAACGAACAGCATCTGCAACATTTAGTGGACGCTGTTATTGTACAGTGAGCAACTAGGGGTAGAATTAAATTGTAAGAAGACACAGATTATAGTTACCCCCCCCCCCCCTTGTTTTTTGGGCATATCCTATTTACAGGACATCGCTGTCAACACCAGCATTTTACTGCTGTTGATGTCTTAGCAAGTTTACGTTCAGTAGATTGCCATTGATTTCTGAACGACCGGTTCCCACACCAACACGTTAAAACCTAGCGCGACGCGATCTACTGCCAAATCGGTCGCAGCTGTGATTCGAACAAGTGAATAGGTACAACTATCTCGAAACAGTCATAACATGTGATGGGAGATGTCTTGAAGAGATTAAAACAAAAAGTGGCCGTTTGCAAGATGGAACACATGCTCGTCAATAAAACGTTGTTGATTGCAGTGACACAAAGTGTGTTGAGGTGTTATATAGAACCATGCATCTATATGGACGTGAAACATTGACACTACGCAGACCAGCTGAGATACCTCTAATGGCAGTGAAATGTGGTTTCTAACGAAAATGCAAAGTACACCATGGACGCACAGAAAAAGCAATGAGCAAGTCTTAGAAGAAACAAATGACAACCGTAAATTGATTCGATAAATTAGTCGTAGACAACCACATTTTCAGGCAAGATATGAGGATAAATAAACATGAAAACTGATTAACAACCGGCAAGACTGATGGGAAAAGAAAAAGGGGAAGGCAGAGAGAGAAACATCTAGATGGCTTGGCCACATGGCATGGTCGAGACAAGGCCACGGACTTAATTCACCACTCTGATGATAGTGTGAGATGGCGACACATGACCGCCTTCGCTTATCGGCGTGACACGTGATGATGATGTCAAACAGATATATGACATTTTTTTCATGTTACTGTACATCCTCTTCTTCAGGTTCCCGGTGTAGAGCAGACATGGGCGATCACGAGAGGCCAGTCGTCCCTTCGCGGATATTTACACGGAGCCGGTCTTGCTTCAATCACAACTGACCAGTCGTCCCTTCCCGGACATTCAACGGAGCTGGTGTTGCTTCATCACAACTGACCAGTGTCCCGTCCCGGACATTCACACGGAGCTGGTGTGCTTCCATCACAACTGACCAGTCGTTCCTTCCCGACATTCACCACGGAACTGGTGTTGCTTCCATCACAACTGACCAGTCGTCCCTTCCCGGACATTCACACGGAGCTGGTGTTGCTTCCATCACAACTGACCAGTCGTCCCGTCCCGGACATTCACACGGAGCTGGTGTTGCTTCCATCACAACTGACCAGTCGTCCCGTCCCGGACATTCACACGGAGCTGGTGTTGCTTCCATCACAACTGACCAGTCGTTCCTTCCCGGACATTCACACGGAGCTGGTGTTGCTTCCATCACAACTGACCAGTCGTCCCGTCCCGGACATTCACACGGAGCTGGTGTTGCTTCCATCACAACTGACCAGTCGTCCCGTCCCGGACATTCACACGGAGCTGGTGTTGCTGCCATCATGATGTGCTGCCCGGCAATGTCGGCTGCCACAGACATGACATGTATACAGACAGGACACAAGTCACAGGACACAAGCCACAGGACACACGTCACAGGACACAAGTCACATGATCACAGGCAGACAGGACACAAGTCACCGGATCACCAGCCCACAGACATGGCATGCATACAGACAGCACACAAGTCACCGGATCACCAGCCCACAGACACGGCATACACACAGACAGGACACAAGTCACAGGACACAAGTCACAGGACACACGTCACACCGCTCACCATGAACATGTACTCCGTCTCCAGCACAAACTCGGTCAGCTCAACACAGACACGGCATGCATACAGACAGGACACACATCACAGGACACAATCACAGGACACACGTCACACAGCTCACCATGAACATGTACTCTGTCTCCAGCATGAACTCAGTCAGCGTCAGGTTCTGGGTGTTGGTGTAGCGGCTGCTGGGCGCCGTGTCCTCGGTGCGCGGGTAGTAGCGGACGTTGAACTGCTGCACCCGTCCCTTGATGCTGTGTGGCACGTCCCAGCCGATGCTCAGATACTTGGGCCCCATGCTCAGCTTGCGCAATCCGGTCACCTTGCCTGAAAGTGTGTTCACCACACATCAGTGTGTGCGTGCGTTGTGGGGTTGGTGTCATTTGTGGTGTTGGTGTTATTTGTGATGTGGGTGTCATTGTGGTGTGGGTGTCGCTGTGGTGTGGGTGTCATTGTGGTATGGGTGTCATTGTGGTGTTCCTATCATCTGTGGTATGGCTGTCATTGTGGTGTGGGTGTCATCTGTGGGGTTGGTGTCATCTGTGGGGTTGGTGACCATATGTGGTGTGGGTGTCATTTTGGTGTTCGTATCATTTGTGGTATGGCTGTCATTGTGGTGTTGGTGTCAATGTGTTGTTGGTGTCATTGTGGTGTTGGTGTCATCTGTGGGGTTGGTGACCATATGTGATGTGGGTGTTATTGTGATGTTGGTGTTATTGTGATGTTAGTGTCATTGTGATGTTAGTGTCATTGTGATGTGGGTGTTATTGTGATGTTAGTGTCATTGTGATGTGGGTGTTATTGTGATGTTAGTGTCATTGTGATGTGGGTGTTATTGTGATGTGGGTGTTATTGTGATGTTGGTGTTATTGTGATGTTAGTGTCATTGTGATGTGGGTGTTCTTGTGATGTTGGTTTCATTGTGATTTTGGTGTCATTGTGTATTGGTATCATTGTGATATTGGTGTCATTGTGATGTTGGTGTTATTGTGTTTTGGTATCAATGTGTTTTGGTGTTATTGTGATGTTGGTGTCATTGTGGTGTTGGTGTCATTGTGGTGTTGGTGTCATTGTGGTGTTGGTGTCATTGTGGTGTTACTGCTAACTGTGATGCTACCATCATCTGTGAGTGTGAGCCTGTATATGTGTGTAAGCATATATGTGCGCGTGTGTGAGCTGTCTTTGTGTATGAAGCACTCACCTATAGAATGGGTGACTACATTGATAGAGGCCGACTGTATGTGTGTGTATCTGTGTGTGAAGCACTCACCTATAGACTGGGTGAGCACATTAACAGAGGCCGACTGTATGTGTGTGTCTATGTGTGAAACACTCACCTATAGACTGGATGAGAGGCCGACTGTATGTGTGTATGGTGTGTCTGTGTGTGTGTGTCTGTGTGTGTGTGTCTATGTGTGTGAAGCACTCACCTATAGACTGGGTGACCACATTAACAGAGGCCGACTGTGTGTGTGTGTGTCTATGTGTGTCTGTGTGTGTGTTCTATGTGTGTGTCTATGTGTGTGAAGTACTCACCTATAGACTGGGTGACCACATTAACAGAGGCCGACTGTGTGTGTCTGTGTGTGAAGCACTCACCTATAGACTGGGTGACCACATTAACAGAGGCCGACTGTGTGTGTCTGTGTGTGAAGCACTCACCTATAGACTGGGTGACCACATTAACAGAGGCCGACTGTATGTGTCTGTGTGTGAAGCACTCACCTATAGACTGGGTGACCACATACAGAGGCCGACTGTATGGTCTGTGTGTGAAGGCACTCACCTATAGACTGGGTGACCACATTAACAGGCCGACTGTGTGTGTCTGTGTGTGAACACTCACCTATAGACTGGTTAAACCCCATTAACAAGGCCGACTGTGTGTGTCAGTGTGTGAAGCACTCACCTATAGACGGGGACCACATTAACAGAGCCGACTGTGTGTGTCTGTGTGTGAAGCACTCACCTATAGACTGGGTGACCACATTAACAGAGGCCGACTGGTGTGTCTGTGTGTGAAGCACTCACCTATAGACTGGTGACCACATTAACAGAGGCCGACTGTATGTTCTGTGTGTAAACACTCACCTATAGACTGGGGGGACCACATTAACAGAGGCCGACTGTATGTGTCTGGGGTGTGAAGCACTCACCTATAGACTGGTGCCCCAATTAACAAGGCCGCTGTATGTGTCTTGGGGTGAAGTACTCACCTATAGACTGGGTGACCACATTAAGGGGCCCGACGTGTTTCCTAGATGAAGTACTCACCTATAGACTGGGTGACCACTTTAACAGACGACTGTGTGTTTTAGTATGAAGTACTCCCTATAGACGGGGTGCCCACATTACAGAGGTCGACTGTGTGTGTCTGTGTGTGAAGCACTCACCTATAGACGGGGGGACCACATTAACAGAGGCCGACTGTGTTTGTCTATGTATGAAGTACTCACCTATAGACTGGGTGACCACATTAACAGAGGTCGACTGTGTGTGTCTATGTATGAAGTACTACCTATAGACTGGGTGACCACTTTAACGAGGTCGACTTGTGTGTCTGTTTTGGGAAGCACTCACCTAAAGACTGGTGACCACATAACAGGGCCCACTGTGGTTTCTATTTTGAAGTACTCACCTAAAACTGGGTGACCACATTAACAGAGGACGACTGTATGGTTTGTCTATTTGTTTCTTGTGTGTGTCTTTTTTGTTCGTGTATAAATACCACCTATAGACGGGGTTGACCACTTAACAGAGCCGACTGTGTGGTGTCTATTTTGGTCTTGTGTTGTCTATGTTGTCTGTGTTTGTCTATGTGTGTCTTGTGTTGAAGTACTCACCTATAGCCCTGGGTACCACATTAACAAGCCGACTGTGTTTTTCAGTGTGTGAAGCACTAAACCTATAGACTGGGTGACCACATAACAGAGGCCGACTGTGGGGTTGTGTCTATGTGTGTTCAAAGTGGTCAGTGTGTGAAGCACTCACCTATAGACGGGGTTGACCACATTAACAGAGGCCGACTGGGGTGTGTGCCCTATTTTTGTGTGTCTATGTGTTCTGTTTTGGGGGTGTCTATTTTGTGTCTATGTGGTGTCTATGTTGTCTATGTTGTCTATGTGTGTGTGGGGTCACTCACCTATAGACTGGGTGAGGGGCCGGCTGTATGTGTGTGTCTATGTGTGTCTACGTATGAAGTACTCACCTATAGACTGGGTGACCACATTAACAGAGGCCGACTGGGCCGGCTCGCCGCTGCTGTTGCCCCATTCTCAGCAAATATGATGACGTCATAGATCTTGCCGGGGTCCAGGTTGCTCAAGGTCACCCTGTCAATGGCAGGTCAACAAATACAGATACCCCTAGTCACACACACACACACACACACAGACACACACACACCCCACCACACCCCAAGTCCCCAATCCCAACATAACAGCTGTACTTGACGTGGATTTAAACCAGGATTTTCCACAAAACCCAATGTCAGCCACACGAAGGACAGCGCGCGCACCGACACTCGACCACCTAACAGTGAATACTTCTGATGTACTGAAATCCTCAATTGTGGGAAGGACTGCCTGGGGGGGAATGTTGTCACCATTTCCTGTCTATCTCACATCTAAAATACCACTGGACACGCCCCCGGGCCCTGCGGGTTTAGGGATAGTTTTTATTCCCCTCATCGCAATCAATGAGTCACTTAAAAGTTGAAAAGGTCGAATACATTGCACCGGGTTTTATCCCATATCACCCAGTCTCTTTCCGCAGCGCGGAAAGCGTCGCACAAGGCACGGACTCCGTACCTCCAGCGACGACCCTAGGAGTCCCCCGGGAAAAAATCACTCGTGAACCGAAAACGGGGGGCCGGGAAAAAACCCCCAAAACCTTCGGAGCCCAGTCAGAGGTTTGGGACCACTTCCCCAAAACGGAGCCTCCCCCGGAATCGATGGGGTCAGGGGGTCAATAAAAACCCGGCCCCCCTGTACTTCCTAGAACATTTCCTGACATCTATTGGGGTAAGCGGGGTTCGATTTTGGGGGCGCTGGGGTTCCTTTCCAGGGACCAGGGGTTTAAACTAAAAAGGCATTGGATTTTTCCCCAGAAGGGGCCGAGATGAAACCGTACAGCTCACTCGAACAAAAGGAATAGTAGAAATGGGGAAGTATAGTTTAGTATAGAAAGTTAGTAGTAGTATTTAGTAGAAAGGGGTGGTGGTGGGGGTGGTGGTAGTATAGTGTAGTAGTATTAGTAGAAAGTAGTAGAAATTTGGGGGGGTTGGTGGTATTCTGTATGGTTTTTGGTTGTGTATTTATTATTATTAGTTTTGGGTTGGTGGTATAGTAAATAGTATTTTAGTATTAGTAGTGTTAATAAGTAGTGGGGGTGGTGGTGGTAGTAGTAGTGGGGGTGGTATATTAGTAGTGTAGAGTAGTATTAGTATGTAGTAGTAGTATTGTGGTATTAGTAGTAGTATAGTAGTGGTGGTAGTAATTAGTAGTAGTAGGGGTTTGGGGGGTGGTGGTGTGGGTAGTAGTATTATTTATAGTGTAGTAAGTATATATAGTATTATTTAATAGTAGTAGTGTAGTAGTGTATTATGGTGGTGTGTGGGGGTGGTAGTAGTAGTATTAGTAGTAAGTAGTAGTTTTTATGTAGTAGTGGTAGTTAGGGTGTATAGTAGTAGTGTAGTAGTGTATAGAAAGGAAAAGTAGTATAAAAATTAAAATGGTTTTAGAAAAAAGAAAGTAGTAGTAGTATTAGTTTTAATAGAAATTAGTAGTATATAGTATTAGTATTATTAGTATTATATAGTATTTTAGTATAGTAGTAGTAGTAGTAGTAGGAAACAAGAAGAAAAGAAAAGAAGAAAAGAAAAAAGAAGAAAAAAGAAAAAAAGAAGAAGAAAAAAGAAGAAATAAACCCTCTCGTCTAAGAGGATTCGAACACATGGCCACCACACTTGCAGGCCAGCGTGCTAGTCACTGGGACACTACAGCCCCCTCCCTAGCCTCGACCAGACCCATTTTTCTCACAATAAAGACAACCTACCCACAAGGCGATTATTGAAAAGCGCCGGGTTCTATTAAAAGGGAAATTTTGTCACCCTCGCATAGGGCTGGGAAAATTCGTGGTCTGTGCCAAGATTCTCCTTGTGTGATCTCAGGGAAGAGAATAAGCCCAAAGGAAATTTCCGTATGCAAAAAAAGTTATCCCCCCCCCCACAAAAACTCGCTAGAATACACAAACTGTACACTCTGCCCCCGTGTGACCTTCTCGCTTTTGGCCCGGGGGGACCCGTTTTGGGCCCGACAGAGACCGGGTACAGAGGCCCTTTTGGGGCCGGTCCGGGCATGTTCTGATTTCATAGAACAACAAGGATGTCGTTGCAGGCCGGGCGGCATTATTTGCTCAGGAACACTCCAGGAGTGGGAAGAACAACAAGGATGTCGTTGCCCAGAAAGCCTCCAGGAGTGGGAAGAACAACAAGGATGGCTGCAGGTGTGGATGATGCCCGGGCTGGGGTGTTTGTGCGGGCCAGGTGGAGGCGGTGCTCGAGGGATCGGGTGAGTCGGGTAGCGGTCCACTGACGTCAGGGATCCAGCAGCTGTCAGGGCTAATCTGGGGGATGGCTGGGACTGTGTGTACGGGGTAGGATGGGGGATGTGAGAAGGGGAAAACTAAACATACGCACACATACCATTACTGATTGACACACGGGTACTGGTGAGTATGTAATTATGTGTCTGTCTGTCAGTCTGACTGTTTCCCTCCGTCCTTCTCCCCCCCCCCCCTCCCTCTGGCCATTGTGTAAGTATAACACAAGACATAGCGAACCACTAAACATACTTCATGTCCCTAAATCTAGGATAGATACACTTATATAAAATAAGCTTAGCGTACACCGCAGATCAGTTGTAGAACAATCTTCCACAAGAAATCAATGACACCACCATTCACTATCTATACATACAGTCGGTGACTGTGTGAACACTATCTCACAGACTAAATTCCCCCCACCCCCTCCTCTTAAAAAAGAAAAACACCCAAAATAATGATCTCAAATGATAATTACAACCAGTATAATAAACATTCCCCTAACTGTGGTACGTTATACCTAACTTAGCTAACTGTAACTGTCATGCCAACAACTAGTTTAGTTAGTTGAGTCATGTATTATTGATTATTGCACATTTTCCATGCGTTTTAATGCATATTGTTATGTTGTTGTCGTTGTTGTCCAAGATTAACTTCACAAGTGATGTATGCATGAAATAATATATCAGAGTAGAGAGATCAGAAATGCAGAATGTGAGACGGGCCTGCGTGCCCAATTCTAAACTTTGTGGGGGAAAAAGTATGTTTCTTCGTTTGTTCTGTCTCTTTCTTTCTATGTCTCCTTTCCTCTTTGTCTCCCGTTCTTCCTCTCTGTCTCCTTTCCTCTTTGTCTCCCGTTCTCCCTCTATGTCTCCTTTCCTCTTTGTCTCCCGTTCTTCCTCTCTGTCTCCTTTCCTCTCTGTCTCCCGTTCTCCCTCTATGTCTCCTTTCCTCTCTGTCTCCTTTCCTCTTTGTCTCCCGTTCTCCCTCTATGTCTCCTTTCCTCTCTGTCTCCCGTTCTTCCTCTCTGTCTCCTTTCCTCTTTGTCTCCCGTTCTCCCTCTATGTCTCCTTTCCTCTCTGTCTCCCGTTCTCCCTCTATGTCTCCTTTCCTCTTTGTCTCCCGTTCTCCCTCTATGTCTCCTTTCCTCTCTGTCTCCCGTTCTTCCTCTCTGTCTCCTTTCCTCTCTGTCTCCCGTTCTCCCTCTATGTCTCCTTTCCTCTCTGTCTCCCGTTCTCACTCTATGTCTCCTTTCCTCTTGTCTCCGTTCTCCCTCTATGTCTCCTTTCCTCTCTGTCTCCCGTTCTCCTCTCTGTCTCCTTTCCTCTCTGTCTCCCGTTCTCCCTCTATGTCTCCTTTCCTCTCTGTCTCCCGTTCTCCCTCTATGTCTCCTTTCCTCTCTGTCTCCCGTTCTACCTCTATGTCTCCTTTCCTCTTTGTCTCCCGTTCTTCCTCTCTGTCTCCTTTCCTCTCTGTCTCCCGTTCTCCCTCTATGTCTCCTTTCCTCTCTGTCTCCCGTTCTCCCTCTATGTCTCCTTTCCTCTAAGTCTCCCGTTCTCCCTCTATGTCTCCTTTCCTCTTTGTCTCCCGTTCTCCCTCTATGTCTCCTTTCCTCTCTGTCTCCCGTTCTCCCTCTATGTCTCCTTTCCTCTCTGTCTCCCGGTCTCCCTCTATGTCTCCTTTCCTCTCTGTCTCCCGTTCTTCCTCTCTGTCTCCTTTCCTCTCTGTCTCCCGTTCTCCCTCTCTGTCTCCTTTCCTCTCTGTCTCCCGTTCTCCCTCTATGTCTCCTTTCCTCTCTGTCTCCCGTTCTCCCTCTTTGTCTCATTTCCTCTTCTGTCTCCCGTTTCTCCTCTGTCTCCTTTCCTCTCTGTCTCCCGTTCTCCCTCTCTGTCTCCTTTCCTCTCTGTCTCCCGTTCTTCCTCTCTGTCTCCTTTCCTCTCTGTCTCCCGTTCTTCCTCTCTGTCTCCTTTCCTCTCTGTCTCCCGTTCTCCCGCTTTGTCTCCTTTCCTCTCTGTCTCCCGTTCTCCCTCTATGTCTCCTTTCCTCTCTGTCTCCAGTTCTCCCTCTCTGTCTCCTTTCCTCTCTGTCTCCCGTTCTTCCTCTCTGTCTCCTTTCCTCTCTGTCTCCCGTTCTTCCTCTCTGTCTCCTTTCATCTCTGTCTCCCGTTCTCCCTCTATGTCTCCTTTCCTCTCTGTCTCCCGTTCTGCCTCTATGTCTCCTTTCCTCTTTGTCTCCCGTTCTTCCTCTATGTCTCCTTTCCTCTTTGTCTTCCGTTCTTCCTCTATGTCTCCTTTCCTCTCTGTCTCCCGTTCTCCCTCTATGTCTCCTTTCCTCTCTGTCTCCCGTTCTTCCTCTATGTCTCCTTTCCTCTCTGTCTCCCGTTCTCCCTCTTTGTCTCCTTTCCTCTCTGTCTCCCGTTCTCCCTCTATGTCTTCTTTCCTCTCTGTCTCCCGTTCTCCCTCTCTGTCTCCTTTCCTCTCTGTCTCCCGTTCTCCCTCTCTGTCTCCTTTCCTCTCTGTCTCCCGTTCTTCCTCTCTGTCTCCTTTCCTCTTTGTCTCCCGTTCTTCCTCTATGTCTCCTTTCCTCTCTGTCTCCCGTTCTCCCTCTATGTCTCCTTTCCTCTCTGTCTCCCGTTCTTCCCTCTATGTCTCCTTTCCTCTCTGTCTCCCGTTTCTCCTCTATGTCTCCTTTCCTCTCTGTCTCCGTTCTCCCTCGTTCTCCTTTCCTCTCTGTCTCCCGTTCTCCCTCTATGTCTCCTTTCCTCTCTGTCTCCCGTTCTCCCTCTATGTCTCCATTTCCTCTCTGTCTCCCGTTCTCCCTCTATGTCTCCTTTCCTCTCTGTCTCCCGTTCTTCCTCTATGTCTCCTTTCCTCTCTGTCTCCTGTTCTCCCTCTATGTCTCCTTTCCTCTCTGTCTCCCGTTCTTCCTCTATGTCTCCTTTCCTCTCTGTCTCCCGTTCTTCCTCTATGTCTCCTTTCCTCTCTGTCTCCCGTTCTCCCTCTATGTCTCCTTTCCTCTCTGTCTCCCGTTTTCCTCTATGTCTCCTTTCCTCTCTGCTCCCCGTTCTTCCCTCTATGTCTCCTTTCCTCTCTGTCTCCCGTTCTCCCTCTATGTCTCCTTTCCTGTCTGTCTCCCGTTCTCCCTCTATGTCTCCTTTCCTCTCTGTCTCGCGTTCTCCCTCTATCTCTCCTTTCCTCTCTGTCTCCCGTTCTCCCTCTATGTCTCCTTTCCTCTCTGTCTCCCGTTCTTCCTCTATGTCTCCTTTCCTCTCTGTCTCCCGTTCTTCCTCTATGTCTCCTTTCCTCTCTGTCTCCCGTTCTTCCTCTATGTCTCCTTTCCTCTCTGTCTCCCGTTCTTCCTCTATGTCTCCTTTCCTGTCTGTCTCTCTCCCCCCACCCCCAATATCTCTCTCTCTCTCTCTCTCTCTCTCTCTCTCTCTCTCTCTCTCTCTCTCTCTCTCTCGCTCTCTCCACATACTTGCAGTGACACAACAAATAAATATTGGTCAATATAAATGTACATATACAGACATACAACAGGGGATGAACTAAAAGACATACATACATACATTAATATACAGATAAAACGAACTAACGAACTCTATTGTAACAGTTCAGAATTGGGCACACAGGCCCGTCTTATATTGTGCCCTTTGTTAACATCGTCTTGCCATACGAGAGCGGCACACAATCATGTCTGTTTTATGCAATAACACATATTATAATGGAAACACACGTGACTTTAATGTCATGTTAACATTTCACATTTAATTTGAATCTGCACTGAAAGACTGACAGATAAATAGACAGACATATGAGGCAGGCAGGCAAACAGAAAGACAGACAGAAAGACAGACAGACAGACAGACAGGACAGACAGACAGACAGACAGACAGACAGACAGACAGACAGACAGACATGGATGTGCTCACTTTGAGGTGTTGAACCCCCGCCATCCGGGAACATACATGACGTCGTTGCTACACTTCTGGCACAGTATGCGATAATTGAGGTCACTGCGTCCCCCCAGGCTGCTGGGCGGGGTCCAGGTCAAGGTCACGTAGGTGGACCCCTGGGTCTCAATAGCAGGGTTGACGGGGGCTGACGGCGGTTCTGGGAAATAATAATTACATTTTGTAGACCCCTAATGCCGGTCTCCCTGGCAAAGGTGTTAACGACTGTCTCTATAATCCCGTATATCCACGTGGGGAACACAGTTGCACAAGATTCAGTAGCGGATCGCGTCGCGTTGGTTACTTATGAGGGTATGTGAGCGGGTCTCTCAGAAAGCAATGGCAAACTACTGAGCGTAATCGTGTCAAGAAGATTAACAACAGCAGACAGATACTGGTGTTGACTGCAACGTCCTGTAAGGGATATGCAACTTTAAAAAAAAAAGACCCCTGATGTGTAAACCCGAACAACACACCAACCTCCATGTTGCCGACCCTCAAACTGTAAACAGGTCAAGGTTGTCCCACGGCAGACATTGTCGCTGGGGTGTGATGTATCAGGTCCTCGCTTATTCTAGTCCACTACTTATGAGGTGCAGTGGTCAGTTGCCTTGCTCGGTCCAGACAATTGTCTGGGACCCATGTTTATGAGGCTGGGTCCAGCCATTGACCCTGTGGGTTTAGGCAAGGAGGTGTCTAGTTACACTGTTCTCGTGTTTTCTCACTGCGTGTCCTATCCACGCTAGTGTCTTTTGTTCATCTCTTGCGTCATCTCTTGGAGAATCTCTCGGTTATCTCTTGCGTCATCTCTTGCTTCATCGGTATTTGTTGAGTTCTGCCCATTAGCCCCACTTGTGTGATTTTGCCATAGCATTATTTTCCCGCTCTCTCGCTTTGAACTCAACCGTAGTTCATACACGTGCTGTTTCTGTATTTGTAGTGGTGCAAGCTCGGCTACCCTTGGTGTTGTCTAAATGCTTGTGTGAATACAATGTTTGTGTGAGTACGGTGTGTGTGTTAGTACGATGTTTGTGTCAGTACGATGATTGTGTCAGTACGGTGATTGTGTCAGTACGTTGTTTGTGTCAATACGGTATTTGTGTTAGCACGATGTTTGTGCCAGTACAATGTTTGTGTCAGTACGATGATTGTGTCAGTACGATGATTGTGTCAATACGATGATTGTGTCAGTACGATGATTGTGTCAATACGGTGATTGTGTCAGTACGGTGATTGTGTCAGTACGATGATTGTGTCAGTACGGTGATTGTGTCAATACGATATAACATTTCCAGCCAAAGACAAACTTGCTCTTCTATCACACCTGAACCACCCCGCCTCGCCCGAGTCATGTACTAAATCACCACCTGGCTATCGCTGACAAGTACCAAACATGGCAGGGTCGCTGTCTGGCGCCTGTCACTCCATCAGACAACCCTGATTCCCAGGTACTCACACAACACTGATAAACGACGTCAGCGAGGCCGGGGCGTCATTCTCAGACCCAGGAGTTGATTTGATGAGTGACTCCATGGAGAGATTGCCAGAGTGGTGGTTCGTCTGCACCAATGCTAGGCCTCGACCAATCAGTGATGAACCAGTTGTGACCTGAATCTCATCACATTTGTCTTCCGGTGTGAGCCACGGTTCTCTGCAACTGGAGGGTGTGGGGGTGATGCGGACAGACAGCCAAGTTTATCTTCTTGTATCTGAGAGCTGACTTGTGTCAGCTTCACTTCCGTCTTGACGTGAGAATGATGCAGACAAGCCGGCCCATTAGTATTCCTATACTTGGCATCTTAGCACCACATTATTGGTCCCAAACGGTGTGCAGCACCACACTAGTGGTTCTAACGGTGTGCAGCACCACAATAGTGGTTCCAACGGTGTGCAGCACCGCACAGAAACGAACGAACTTTTTTCTCAAAAGGTCACAAATTCGGTAAATGGTTCAGAACGGTGTGGGGGAGCATTCTTCACAACATATTTAGTTAATTGTCCGATCATCCTCACTGTGCACATCGAGCCAGTCAGTCTAACGGTGATCCGATCCCCTCCTCAGTATCTCCCACAGCGTTCAGAGGTCGATGACACCAGTTCTGTGCTGGATGACTGCTTCACAATTAAGTATTCATACATCGTAGAAAGGGCGGCATATTCACGCACAATATACTCAAAACAACATGGGACTCGCAACGTTTCCATAAATTTTCCACCGTCAGCACCACGGAAGACAGCCATTTTGTCGATGTCACTGCTACCGGAATTGCTCTCAGTATGGGCGAAACATGGCGTGACTTCGACATTATACAGCTCTGATGTGCGCTCATTGTCTGCGGTGCTGATGGGGGATTTATGAAAACATCCCCAGCAACAAATGGGTGTACATCTATTATTGATGAGAGACATGAATTAACAAATAACAGTCAAACAGTCGCATCGCACGTACTGCCCTTGAGTTGTCACGTCGTCGCCTTCTACTTCTGCTGCTGCTACAACCACTGCTGCTGCTACAACCACTGCTGCTGCTACAACCACTGCTGCTGCTACAACCACTGCTGCTGCTGCTACAACCACTGTTGTTGCTACTACTAATACTATTGCTGCTGCTACAACAACAACAACAACAACAACAACAACAACAACAACAACAACAACAACGGTACTTTTGCTTTCTTTCACCCCAAACAAAAGGGAATTCCAGGGTATGACGTCACATCCAGGGGTTCCCTGTGTTGCGCCGGACATTCAGGGGGTTTCCGTGTGTTGCGCCGTAGCTCGGTGCGCAATTCTATGCGGCGGCGGTGGTGCGCTATTCTTTCACTTTCCGGTTAGGGTTAGGGTTAGGGGGTAGGGTTAGGATTAGGATTAGGGTTAGGGTTAGTGTGTGTACCCTACCCCTAACCCTAATCCTACCCCCTAACTCTAACCCTAACCGGAAAGTGATTGCAGGACCGATGCAAATGAGGATCGAAGGGAGACAGAAACGGTTGCCACAGCCCAAAGAAACAACACTGTGGTGTGGGACAATTGAAACGCACTGACACACACTCCAGCCGAACACAGAGGAGATCACCGTCGGCGCTAAATATAGCTGGTGACTCTAAATATAGCTCGCAAAGTTTGTTTGGGGTGAAAGAAAGCAAAAGTACCACAACAACAACAACAACAACAACAACTACTACTACTATTACTACTACTACTACCACCACCACCACCACTACTACTACTACTACTACTACTACTACTACTACTACTACTACAACTACTACTATTACTACTACTACTACTACTACTACTATTACTACTACTACTACTACCACCACCACCACCACCACCACCACTACTACTACTACTACTACTACTACTACTACTACTACTACTAGTAGTAGTAGTAGTAGTATTACTATTACAACTAGAACAACCACAACTAGTACTACTAATACTATTACTACGGCTGCGTGATGACGTGAAACATGCATCTGTACTCACGTGTGCATGGAGCAGATTTAGGGTCCTTGGGACTCCGGAAGTAGTTCTGTTGGCACGTGCACTCGGCAGCTCCCCCGTCGGAGTAGCTGTGTCCAGGGCAGGCTTGACAGGGGCCCATCCCCTCCGACCATTTGTACTCGCCGGAGGCACACGCTGAGGGCAACAACACACACAGCTCCATGTTAGTCTCTCATACATACATGAACCGCGGAAACCACTCGCTCACATACTCATCATTTACAATCGCATTGTCTTGTATTCCTATATTATTATTATTATTATTATTATTATTATTATTATTATTATTCTGCGTTCATCCGAAGTTTTTTTTCCTCCGGACGTGATTGCGTTGTGCCTGTTTACAGCAGAGCTGCGTTCTTGCGCCGTTAGGCCGACATATCCGACTTCTGCGGGTATTTGTTGACCGGGTTAACCTTCCCGGGTTGTTATTATTATTATTATTATTATTATTATTAACTTCATTAGCCACTGCACTGTGTCACATCTTCTGTCAGACTTTGTTGTTCTTAAATAAAGTTACTTGCATATCCTTTACAAGACGTTGCAGTCAACCCCCACATTTGTTTGATGTTTGTGATTTCTTGGCAAGTTTACGTTCAGTAGTTTCCCATTGCTTTCTGAACGGCCAGCACTCATACCATTGTATGAAAACTAAAGCAAGACGGTCTGATGCCATTCGCCAGCAGCTGTGTTTGGAACGCGGTATGCGGGATTACGTGTTGCGTCCGTCACGCATTCACCACATCAACAACTCCCACCAGGCAAAGGCGGTTTGGCATTCGGTGTGTCCTTCATGTAGACGGATTTTCTTAAATAGTGTGTGAGCTCCATCAGCTCATGGCGTGTGCTCCCTGGTTTTATCCCATTGTTTGCTTGCTTGCTTGCGTTCGCTGGCTGTGAACTCCAGCGCGAAGTCCTATATGTCGAATGAAGACGCCCTGTTGTCCAACATCAGTGTGATGTCATACCGGACCTGAGGTTTGCGTGAGTATCCGTTGTCCCATGTCTGGCTTATTGGTGTGCAGATTGGTGGTTCCTCGCCATACAGGCAGATACGCTCCGACTTCGGAAGAATCAGGGATCTACAACGTTAGCCAGGACCCCGAAGGGACCTGTTGCCCAGGACGCATGGCTAGGACGTGTTAGTAGGTCTTGGCCAGTATAGAATCTAGCCCTGGTGCCTTGGAAACACCTCTGCGTCCCGTTTCATCCCATGAAGCACGGACTGTGCCAGGAAGCGCCTATATTTCACACTAACCACAATAGTAACACAAGTCTGCAAAACGTATTTTTCCAAGACAGTAACGGCAGTCACAGCACACATGAACATCGCAATGTTGGTTGCTGACCTCATCCTACCGCTGGGGAGGCAATTCGTCTTGAGGCAGTGCCGTCTCAATGAAGAAGTTTGTCTTGCATGTCAGCAAATAATGTTGGACAACATATAGAGAAGTGCATCATGGACAATTTGCATACACGTGAGGGATTCTGTGGAAGCTGCGGAGATGTGGTTTCACAGAGAAACGACGACAACGCCGTGGAGGAGTACAAGGTGCAATGAAGACATCTTGAAAGATGTTCACTCAAAAAGAGAACTGATTGTTTACATCAGAAGAAGACAGTCCACGTTCTTTAGGCAAGTCTAAAGAATAGAAAAGCTGTAAAATGTCGTGACAACGAGAAAGTTGGGGGGGGGGGGGGGGGGTGGGACAGACAGACATACAGAGGAGAGAGAGAGAGAGAGAGAGAGAGAGAGAGAGAGAGAGAGAGAGAGAGAGAGAGAGAGAGAGAGAGAGACCAAGAGAGAAGATGCTGGAGAGTTTGAAATCATGTCATGCAGGAACATGTAGAGCAGGGGTGGCCAACACGAGGCCCGCGGGCCGAATGCGGCCCGCCGGGAGTCATGTTGCGGCCCGCGGAGTGGGAAGCGACGATGTGGTCGAAGCATTAGGACGCTTGCTTGTTTACTTTAATTTTTAAAAAAGAATTAGGTGCGTGGCCCGGCAGGAAATATTATTTCTGAAATTAGGCCCGCCTGCTGAAAAGGTTGGCCACTCCTGATGTAAAGTCATATTTTGATGTTGGATGCCTGGCCAGTAATATTTCTGAATCTTTCTAAGTCTGTTGTCCTCAATGTGCCCCTCAATCCTGGGGCTAGGTGGGATGTTGCATGGCCTGATGTGACTACAGTATCTGATCAATCTCCTATTTACTTCATTCATCAGCATCCTTATATCTAGTCATTTGTTCTCGAACTTACTGATTTCAATTGTCCGACCTACAACACTCGGCATCAGCCTTCTGAAGACGATTCTGTCAAATGTAAGGACAGTTGATGGTCTAAGACTTTGGACCCGCCGTAAGGACAGTATCTGCTTTGTGGTTGTCTTTACCCGTGACACGTGGACCTTCAGCAGACCGCAGCCAGTGCCTGGGCCAGAAATAACGACTTCACATATTCATAACGTAATGAGAAGAGGTGACCAGTGCCTGTCCTCATCGACCGTCCTTCCCCCGACGATTCTGATATCCGGTTTCATCAGGCTGGATCTACTACAGAGCCGCACTGTTGAGACCATTAATATTGCCTCTGGTGGGACCGACCCTCGACCAACGTCTTGACAGGCAAGCGTGATATCCACTAGACCGCCGGAGCTCCTTTCAAAATCCTGAACTTATTATCTGCGTTGACATACAAGGTCGCTTCCTGGCATATTACTCTCTGCGCTGACGTACAAGGTCGCTTCCTGGCATATTATTCTCTGCGCTGACGTACTGGGTCGCTTCCTGGCATATTACTCTCTGCGCTGACGTACAAGGTCGCTTCCTGGCATATTGTTCTCTGCGTTGACGTACTAGGTCGCTTCCTGGCATATTATTCTCTGCGCTGACGTACTAGGTCGCTTCCTGGCATATTATTCTCTGCGTTGACGTACTAGGTCGCTTCCTGTCATACTGTTCTAGTGTCGACGTACTAGATCGCTTCCTGGCATATTTTTCTATGCGCTGACGTACTAGGTTGCTTCCTGGCATATTGTTAAGGCTACTGGGAGTTGCCAGAACCCGTCTCAAGCCAAAAATGGCCCTTCGCTATCTCGGGAGCGTAAACGACAGTCTGCAGAAATCGGTGTCATGTGTGTGTTTGAGTGTGTGTCTGTGTGTGGGTGTGGGTGGGTGTGTGTTTGCGTATGTGTGTCCATGCTAACACATGCACTCTAGCATGCTTGCCAAACCAAACTCAACAACTTTCAGAGAACAAACACCACAAAACCAACCCGAAGTTTGAGACAAAGGAATGCCGAGATTGTGATCACAAGCAAGGCTCTGTGTTTGTCTCTAGGAGAAAACCAACACAGGACCGCCTGAGACAACACTGTCTCCCGTGCTGACACCAGCTCACACATCCAGCCGCCAGCATCAAACAGCCACCTTCCAGAAGTGTCTCTGATCTCCGAGAATATCCGACCCCGTTGTGATCCCCTGAGAACCGGGGCGGTCAGTTTTTGCTGTGGGGATTTGGGCAAGTACGGGCGGTTGTTCTTGAGCTCAGAGATGTTTGTTTGCTGGAGCTGTCGTCACTGCAATGTGTGTGTTTGAGCTCAGGCTTTGGGGTTCTTGTGACCGCGTGCCAAGTCTCGCTATGTGACAGGATGGATTGTGACAGAACGGTGTGTGACATGTGTTCTTGTGTGACAGGGGGGTGTGTGACATGTGCTCTTGTGTGACAGGATGGTATGTGACATGTGTTCTTGTGTGACAAACGGACATATGTCAAGTCTAGTTATGTGTGGGTATATGTGACAAAAATGGTTGTGATGACACGTTACCAAATGTCAAATATGGGTGTGAGCGGATGACAGATGCCATGTACAGTCGTGACAGGATGGCATATGCCATGTATAGCTGTGACAGGATGACAGATGTCATGTACAGTTGTGACAGGATGACAGATGCCATGTACAGTTGTGACAGGATGACAGATGCCATGTACAGTTGTGACAGGATGACAGATGCCATGTACAGTTATGCTAGTATTTTACTAGTGCTGACACCACAGACCGGGGATCCCCCAATAGAGGTTGGTTGTTCGCCTGCCGTCTCTCTGGGCATGGGCTCAGACCTAAACTGGGGCGGATGTTTGACACTGACCTGGGCTTCCCCGAGCGACCCAGTTTAACATGGGGTACCAGGAAATGTATTGGGAAGCCAAGGAGGCCGGGCTGGTACATCGGCCACACAGTGTTGACTGTTCTATAACAATAGGTCTCTAGCGCCATGTGTCAATGTGCCTTAATGCGAGTACAAGTGTTCCTTGAATGACTGACGTCCTGGTCGACCTCATACCCATGCTCTCTCTCTCTCTCTCTCTCTCTCTCTCTCTCTCTCTCTCTCTCTCTCTCACACACACACTCCTGTCATCTGTCACTGACCTGTACACTACGTACTGGCCTGGTCGCCCTCATACCCCGGATCTCTCTCTCTCTCTCCTACATACATACTCTCTCTCTCTCTCTCTCTCTCTCTCTCTCTCTCTCTCTCTCTCACACACACTCCTGTCATCTGTCACTGACCTGTACACTACGTACTGGCCTGGTCGCCCTCATACCCCGGATCTCTCTCTCTCTCTCCTACATACATACTCTCTCTCTCTCTCTCTCTCTCTCTCTCTCTCTCTCACACACACTCCTGTCATCTGTCACTGACCTGTACACTACGTACTGGCCTGGTCGCCCTCTTACCCCGGATCTCTCTCTCTCTCTCTCCTACTGTCACGAGCTCGCCATGAGTTAACCAGATAATAATACCGACGTTTGCTTGGCGTATATTTTCTAGGCCACAACAGTCGTACTAACAGAGTAAACACAGCTGCACGGGATACATCGGGTCAGCCCATATACACATTTGGCGGTGAGTGAGAAGGAAGGGATAAAACGCGTTGGCAGTTCATAACAGTTAAAATCACATATAATTGGCCGCTCAGGATATGGAATGGTTCCGTTTGTCATCTATGGTTCCGGACATCTGACGGAATGGAGGTTTTGACTGTCAGCACATGACAGAAAGTTGAGGGTGTTATTGAAAACAGTGGAACACCTGCCGGACATGAACAACGTCACGTGCACAATGTAAGCTTGTTTGGAAAACCATGATTGGCAGCTTGGTATCGAAACTCTTTGTTGGAACTCGACAGTAACTCTCTAGATTGTTTTGGATGTCAGAACCAGTGATGACAAATCTAACATTGAGGGAGCCGAGGGAGGATGGATCCCTGACAGGGGATGATCTGCCAATGTGCCACCTGTGTGGGGGCATAAAGGATAACGTCACGTGGCCAACTTTGGTAGTTTGCCATATAAACCCGAGTTGGGACCAACTAGGGGGACTTGAAAATGCTCTAGTCGGAGTGCCAGGGCACTGCAGTGCTTAGTGGAAATAATATCTACCGTGTGTTAATTAGTGACTTAATTTTACACGTGCCTATAATGGCAGATGTAGATATGATTGATAGGACTGCAGTAGTGCCATTTAAGGTTCCCTACCAGATCCAAGGAAACTCAACAAGTTTTTTGGGAAAAAATCCAATCCCATTCGGAAGAACACCAGTTCAACAATCAATAAAGTTGCCTACAGAACGTAACTAAAGCTAGAAGGAAGTTGATTCACCAAAGAGAGTGATGCGTACTGATGCACCACACAGCATCAGACAGTAGTAACTAAATGAGAACAGTCTAATAGTTACCTAGTGTTATATAATCTCGTGTAATAGAACACAAGACATTATACGTGAGGCTAGATAGACACGAGTGAGGATCAATCACATTAACAATTAACATTAATGACGGTGTACACACTACAAAGGACTTGTGCAGTTTTTTTTAAGGAACGATAGGAACGGACATTGTGTAGGGTGCAACCGGTCCATGATTAACTGTTAATACCACCGGTGTCTATTTCGGATGATCATGAAATTGGATTACCAGAGGTCTACAGAGGCAAAGCAGTATCCGGCAAGATGGTTTCGGCACGGGGTGAGATGTACATGTTCTGACGTAACGTGCTGTGGTCTATCCTTGCTGGGATCAGCTGACTGGGTTGTGGTCTGAGAGTCCGATTCTACACACTTTACAGAACACGTCACACATTTTCTTCACATACACGTCTCATATACGTTACACTTTTCTTTTAATAAATTATCTTTATTAATTTTTAGAAGCAAGAGTTGTTGAGTATGTTGCGTTGGGGAAGTATGAGAAGGGGGCATAGTACGACAGTGAGAGAGTGATTGGAAAAGGTGTCCATAGGCTGATGGAGTGTGTTGGACGGAAGCTGGTGGATTCTCCAGAATATTGAGAGGGAAAAAATATTATAATGTGGGTGTCGGCTCTCTTCACTCCAGGGACGACACTGTAAAGGAGGACACGACATTATTGGGGGCTCGTAAACGTGATATTGGGACAGCGGGATCTCTCGTAAACGGAATCCTTGGACAGCGGGATCTCCCGTAAACGGAATCCGTGGACAGCGAGATCTCCTGCAAGCAGGAACCTTTGACAGTGGAATCCTCTGACAACGGGGTCTTTTGACACGGGATCCTTAGTTATAAGAGGGAGATATCATTTTGGAGAATCCAGCTAGAGTGAATGTGGATAGGGGTTAGGACTAATATCTTACCTGTTCACACTTCACACGTCTGCATAGGTCTGTGGTCCTGATTCTACTCTTGTCACTGCGTGAATGTGCTGTGTGTGGTATATCTAGATTTATAGTACTTGTTCATATATCTGTATAGTAATTTGCAGTTATATTGTACTCGACCTGCTAGCTTACCTCTCTGTATAATGGCCACCCCTAAACTTAGCACAGCAGAATTAAAGGCAAAGGGGGAAGAAATGGGATTGGCGGGGTCTGCTCTAACGGATTACATACAGGAAGTGGAGAGAGAGTATCGTCAAGCAGAAAGGGAAGATCGAAAGGCCGAGTTGGAATTGAGAAGGATGGAATTGGAAGCTGAGCAAGCAGCTAAGAAATTGGAAGCTAAGCAAGCAGCTAAGAAATTGGAAGCTGAGCAAGCAGCTAGGAAATTTGAAGCTGAGCAAGCAGCTAGGAAATTAAAAGCTGAACAGGAAGCACAGAAAAGGGAACACGAGTACCGGATGAGGGAACTCAAGTTGAAGAGTCAATCTAATGGAGAAACTGAGGGAGCAGCTGGAGGTTCCTCCATCCCAGGATCATCACCAGTAGGTGGACATGGGTACCATGCTATGAAGTTTCCATTAGCGGTCTACGAGGAGGACAAAGAGAAGATTGACCAGTACCTTCAACGCTTCGAGGCTATGTCAGTTGCTATGGGTCTGGAGCGTAACAAATGGAATCTTAAGCTATCCCAGGGATTACGCGGGACCGGATACGAGGTTTATACTCACCTGCCACCAGGACATGAGAACAATTATGACGAGTTAAAGACGGCTCTGCTGAAACGATTCGAGGTTACGTCACATACCTACCGGAAAAAATTTCGAGCAGCGAAACGAGAACCCGGAGAGTTGTTTGCCGCCTACAGTTTGCGTCTTAAATCTTATCTCCATAAGTGGATGGATTTGGCTGGGTTCGCACATGACTATGAGAGTCTGGAAGAGCTCATGGTGGTCGACCAGCTGAAGAAGCAAATGTCTAAACCTCTCAGGACGTTCCTGGGAGAACAAGGAGCGGAACGTATTGACCTCGTGACTAAATTAGCAGAACGGTTCGTCGAGGTACATGGGGAGGCAGGGGAAAACCTTTCCACCAACTCCAAAAGTCAAGAGAAACATGACAAGAAGAAAGCCAAAAACTCAGGAACAAAAAAGTGGGAACCTTATGTGCAAAAATCAGAGGATAGTTCAGAGAAGAAGAAGGAGGGAAGCAAGAGCACTTCAAGCTCTACACCTAAACGACCGTGGTCGGAGAAGTGGTGTTCAATTTGTAAGTCACCCTCTCACAATACGAGGGACTGCAAATCGAAGGCTAAGAACCCTCACTTTGCAGCATGTCAAGTGACTTCCAAGGAGGTTGTCACGGAAAATGCCAAGGTCAACAAGGAAGCTCGCCACCAGGAGAGCT
Source organism: Cepaea nemoralis (assembly GCA_014155875.1). NCBI lineage: Eukaryota > Metazoa > Mollusca > Gastropoda > Stylommatophora > Helicidae > Cepaea > Cepaea nemoralis. The sequence goes on from JACEFZ010028322.1 coordinate 128,917, forward strand.
CACTCAAGTCTGGCAATAGAAAATCTAGGACAGGGAAATGGTGCAACTAATGCAAGTCAAACACGCACAATGCTATTGACTACAGGGGAAAGTCAGGAGACACTCAATTCGTCGTGTGCTCAGGAAAACCTAAGGTGGAGCTCACCGAACAGGTCGAGGCCGAGGAAGAGACTCCAGACCAGGAAAAACCACCTGTAGTGGAATTGGTAGAGGTTAACGGTCGTCAAGTGGAGTGTTTATACGACACAGGACTGGACGGGGAGGCCGTGATTTCTGCGGATCTGGTACATCCAGAACAATTCACAGGTGAAACCTTGGATATACAGCCTGCACAGAAGAGTGCTGTAGTCATGAAGTTGCCCATTGCTAATGTGGAGATTCGGTCAAGGTACGTCACCGGCACCATCAAGGCCGCTGTATTGACCGATCCCATTTTTCCAGTCATCCTAGGTTGCCGGTATGTCTTTCTGGGAATGCCCAGGGAGCCAATTCATATGGGAGCAATGCAGACTCGCTCTCAGACGAAAACGGAAGAGGCAGACGCAATTGTGACTAACCCAATGCCGGGGGAGCTACGAACTGCCCAGAGTGAGGATGATACTTTACGTCCTTGCTACAAAAAGCTGCAGAAAAGTGCTGATCCACCAGGACGGGGGCAGTACTACATGAAGAATAGGATACTCTACAGGAGAGCAGGAAGGGGAGACAACCTATACGGTCAGTTGGTCGTCCCGAAAGCTCACCGGTCCCAGATTCTTCATATGGGGCATACCATCTCCTTTAGCGGACACATGGGTATTGCCGCCACCATGCAGCGGATTTCCTGCCACTACTATTGGCCGGGAATGACAGATGATGTGCGTCGGTATGTGAAGTCATGCCCGGAGTGCCAGAGGGTGGCACCGAAACACTGGACAGCACCGGTGGTGTTGGGTGAGATGCCCATCATGAACTCTCCTTTCGAGAGGGTAGCCATCGATATCGCGGGTCCACTTCCAAGGACTAGGAAGAGGAACATGTATATACTCACAATGGTGGATTGCTGTACAATGTGGGGTGAGGCTATACCGTTGACCACGATTGACTCGAAAAGAGTGGCGGACGCACTGATGGAGGCCTTTACCAGATTAGGCTTTCCGGATCAAATTCTGACGGACAATGGATCTCAGTTTTGTGGAAAACTCATGGAGGAGGTATTTAGGGTGTTTCACTCTAACCACATACATACCAGCCCTTACCACCCTCAAGCCAATGGACAAGTAGAGCGTTTCAACGGCACGTTGATGACAATGCTCAGGAAATTAGCGCAGGAAAAACCTGATAGGTGGGATGAATATATCCCAGAAGCACTCTTTGCCTATCGGGAAGTTCCTCATGGCTCAACAGGACTACCACCCGCTACGTTGCTGTTTGGTCGTCCAATCAAAGGACGTTGGAAGCCATGTTGAGGAGTTGGACTGAAGAGGGGACGTCAGAAGAAGTGATCTCATCCTATCAATACGTGGAGGAACTGAAAGAAAAACTCCATAAGGGATGGACTCTGGCAAATCAAAACTTGAAAAAGGCCAGGAAAAGACATGCGGCTTACTACAACCGTAGGTCTAAAGAAAGATCTCTAGAGGTGGGAGATAAAGTCTTGTTGCTACTCCCAACGGGAAACAACAAACTGGAGATAGGTTGGCAAGGACCATTTCCCGTGGAAAGGGTGATATCCAGAACCAACTATCAAATCCGGATCCGGGGAAAGTCGAAGATTTTCCATATCAATCTCTTGCGGAAATACGAAGAGAGACCCGGAGACAAGGCAGCTCACCTCATGGCAATGGCAGTTGCAGTGGAGACAGAAGTGGGAACCAGCGAGGGCAGGGAATATCCCTTGGAACACCAGGAAACCTATAGGGATGTGCAAGTGAACCCTGATCTGACCTCCCAGGAGAGGGAAAGGATAACCCAGGTTCTCAAGTCTCATAAGGAGATACTGACTGATAAACCAGGACGAACGAGGTTGGTTGAGTTCGAGATGACTTTGACCACACAGGAGCCTGTTCGCCAAAAGGTTTACCCAGTGCCATTCTCTAAAGAAAAGGCCCTGGAGGAGGAAATACAGAAACTGCTGGAGGATGACGTGATTGCACCATCCACATCCCCATACAATGCAGGGGTAGTTTTGTTACGCAAACCAAGTGGAGAACACAGGTTGTGTATAGACTACCGACTGCTGAACAGTCACACACAATTTCAGGTGGAACCTTTGCCGAATCCAACTCAGCTATTCGCTAGGCTCCATAAGGCTCGGTACTTTTCAAAGGTGGATCTGAGTCGGGGGTACTATCAGATACCAGTCAAACCGGAGATTCGACCACTGTTAGCTTTTAGTACACCCAGTGGACACTACGAATTCAAGGTCATGCCCTTTGGACTCAGCAATGCACCTAGTGTGTTTACACGCATGATGAGGACTTTACTTGATCCTTTACAGGATCCGTCCATCATCTCATTCATGGATGATATTCTGATTTCCAGTGACAGCCTGGATGACCACTTACAATCCTTGGAGAGAGTGTTTAATAGACTCAAGGAAGCAGGGCTTACTGCTCGTCCAACCAAGTGCATGATTGGTTACCAGACTCTGGAATTTCTAGGTCACACCATCACTCCAGGACACATTGTTCCAGAAGAGAAGAACCTGGAGAAAATCAGAAATGCACCTATGCCAAAAACGAAGAAGGATGTGCGATCTTTTCTCTCGTTGTGTGGGTTCTACCACAAATTTATCCCACATTTCACGGAATTGGGAGCTCCGTTGACGGAAACCTTGAAAAAGGGATTCCCGGATCAAATCATTTGGACACCAGAATGTGAGAATGCCTATAGTCAGTTAAAGGAGGCCTTGGTCAGCAAACCTGTATTACAGCTCCCTGACCTTTCCAAACCATTTGTGTTGAGAACAGATGCGAGTGAGATTGGAATTGGAGCCGCTTTGTTACAGGAAGGAAAAGACGATGCTTCGGTTTTGAAACCTGTAGCATACGCAAGTAAGAAACTTCTACAGGCGGAGAGGAATTATTCAACCGTCGAGAGAGAGTGCTTGTCCCTTGTATGGGCAGTGCAAAAATTTCAGCCATATTTGTATGGAGTTAAGTTTCGGGTCCAGTCGGATCATCAGCCCCTGATGTTCCTGGCTACTTCTCAGAAGCTCAACGCACGTTTGATGCGGTGGTCGTTGTTACTTCAACCGTATAATTTCACAGTAGAGTACATTCCTGGGAAGGAAAATGTTCTTGTCAAGACACCCAGCTCCTGAAGAAGAGGAATGAATCATCTGGATTAAACTCATGGTGGAGAAGAGTGAGATGGACTACTCTCTTAAGAGGGGGCCTATGTCACGAGCTCGCCATGAGTTAACCAGATAATAATACCGACGTTTGCTTGGCGTATATTTTCTAGGCCACAACAGTCGTACTAACAGAGTAAACACAGCTGCACGGGATACATCGGGTCAGCCCATATACACATTTGGCGGTGAGTGAGAAGGAAGGGATAAAACGCGTTGGCAGTTCATAACAGTTAAAATCACATATAATTGGCCGCTCAGGATATGGAATGGTTCCGTTTGTCATCTATGGTTCCGGACATCAGACGGAATGGAGGTTTTGACTGTCAGCACATGACAGAAAGTTGAGGGTGTTATTGAAAACAGTGGAACACCTGCCGGACATGAACAACGTCACGTGCACAATGTAAGCTTGTTTGGAAAACCATGATTGGCAGCTTGGTATCGAAACTCTTTGTTGGAACTCGACAGTAACTCTCTAGATTGTTTTGGATGTCAGAACCAGTGATGACAAATCTAACATTGAGGGAGCCGAGGGAGGATGGATCCCTGACAGGGGATGATCTGCCAATGTGCCACCTGTGTGGGGGCATAAAGGATAACGTCACGTGGCCAACTTTGGTAGTTTGCCATATAAACCCGAGTTGGGACCAACTAGGGGGACTTGAAAATGCTCTAGTCGGAGTGCCAGGGCACTGCAGTGCTTAGTGGAAATAATATCTACCGTGTGTTAATTAGTGACTTAATTTTACACGTGCCTATAATGGCAGATGTAGATATGATTGATAGGACTGCAGTAGTGCCATTTAAGGTTCCCTACCAGATCCAAGGAAACTCAACAAGTTTTTTGGGAAAAATCCAATCCCATTCGGAAGAACACCAGTTCAACAATCAATAAAGTTGCCTACAGAACGTAACTAAAGCTAGAAGGAAGTTGATTCACCAAAGAGAGTGATGCGTACTGATGCACCACACAGCATCAGACAGTAGTAACTAAATGAGAACAGTCTAATAGTTACCTAGTGTTATATAATCTCGTGTAATAGAACACAAGACATTATACGTGAGGCTAGATAGACACGAGTGAGGATCAATCACATTAACAATTAACATTAATGACGGTGTACACACTACAAAGGACTTGTGCAGTTTTTTTTAAGGAACGATAGGAACGGACATTGTGTAGGGTGCAACCGGTCCATGATTAACTGTTAATACCACCGGTGTCTATTTCGGATGATCATGAAATTGGATTACCAGAGGTCTACAGAGGCAAAGCAGTATCCGGCAAGATGGTTTCGGCACGGGGTGAGATGTACATGTTCTGACGTAACGTGCTGTGGTCTATCCTTGCTGGGATCAGCTGACTGGGTTGTGGTCTGAGAGTCCGATTCTACACACTTTATAGAACACGTCACACATTTTCTTCACATACACGTCTCATATACGTTACACTTTTCTTTTAATAAATTATCTTTATTAATTTTTAGAAGCAAGAGTTGTTGAGTATGTTGCGTTGGGGAAGTATGAGAAGGGGGCATAGTACGACAGTGAGAGAGTGATAGGAAAAGGTGTCCATAGGCTGATGGAGTGTGTTGTACGGAAGCTGGTGGATTCTCCAGAATATTGAGAGGGAAAAAATATTATAATGTGGGTGTCGGCTCTCTTCACTCTAGGGACGACACTGTAAAGGAGGACACGACACCTACATACATACTCTCTCTCTCTCTCTCTCTCTCTCTCTCTCTCTCTCTCTCTCTCTCTCTCTCTCTCACACACGCCCTATCTCACACACACTCACTCTCTCTCTTTCTCATATACTCTCTCTCTCTCTCACACACACACTCTGACACACACACTCTCTCTTTCACACATACACACACACACATAAACACTTTCCTGTCATCTGTCACTCACCTGTACACTGTGTGTTGGCCTGCTTGCTCTCATACACTGGGCCTGTCTCTCTCTCTATCTCACACACACACACTCTATCTCACACACACACACACACTGTCACACACACACACTCTCTCTCAAACACACACACTCTCTCTCAAACACACACACTCTCTCTCTCTCTCAAACACACACACACTCTCTCTCTCTCTCAAACACACACACACACTCTCTCTCTCTCTTTCTCTCAAACACACTCACTCTCTCACCCACACACACACACTCTCTCTCTCTCTCTCTCTCAAACACACACTCTCTCACACACACACACACACACACACACACACACACACTCTCCTGTCATCTGTGACTCACCTGTACACTGCGTGCCCGCCTGGTTGCCCTCATACCCCGGGTCGCAAACACACTCGCCCTTGGGGTCATCAAACCAGACCCCGTCGTTCCTGCACGGGTAGGACAGCGGGGATCGCTGGGAGGCGTGGTCCACACAGACCCCCTTCTTCTCCACCAGCGAGTAGGTCCGGTCCCCCGTGGGGGTCTCCTCGAAGAAAGCGAAGTTTTTGGTGATGTTGGGGCAGGTGATGTAGTAGACTCGAACCCGGACCAGCGTCACACAGGCCCCTTCGTCCTGGATGGCGAAGTAGACCCCACGTGGACCTTGGGGAGTCAGGGCGATCTGGCGGGTTTCTGTGTTGAATTCTTTCTCGCTGTAATCCTGGGGGAGACAGTTTGTGGGCCTGTTATATCACAGTGACAGAATGGGTGACAGATTGTGTGACAGACTGGGGGACAGTGAGTGACAGAACAGATAGTGTGACAGACTGGGTGGCAGACTGGATGACAGATTGTGTGACAGACTGGGTGACACCGAGTTATAGACGGGGTGACAGCGAGTGACAGAATGGGTGACAGATTGTGTGACAGAGTGGGTGACACCGAGTTATAGACTGGGTGACAGCGGGTGACAGACTGGGTGACAGCGAGTGATAGACTGGGTGACAGCGAGTGACAGACTGGGTGACAGCGAGTGATAGAGTGAGTGGCAGATTGAGTGACAGATTGTGTGACACAGCGAGTGACAGTCTCAGATAGCGATAGGAAGGGAGAGAATGTTTGTGGGGTGTATAACGTCACGGTGACAGACTAAGTGACACAGTGAATGACAGACTGAGTGACAAAGTCTCAGTCACAGAGAGTGACAGACTGAGTGAAAAAGTCTCAGTCACAGAGAGTGACAGAGACAGAAATAGAGGAAGAGACAGCGAAATAACAGACATGATGTCAGAGGGGCATTTGATGAGTAAAGAGAGGGGGGGGGGGGGAGAGAGAGAGAGAGAGAGAGAGAGAGAGAGAGAGAGAAAGAGAGAAAAGGGGGGCGAGATGAACAGACAGACGGAGAGAACGAGAGAGATAACAAACACACAGTGACAGGTGGGGAAGAAAAAGACAGAGTAAAATAAACAGACGGAACGTGAACCAGGGAGGAGAAACGGAGGCAAGAGACACATATAAGCAGTCAAGTTGTGCCGAGGAGAGAAGAGCAAATCATGGATAACAAATGAGGTAGATATACACAGACAGAGATGTACAATACGCCAGACGTTGCGATAACAAGTAGAGGAGACAGACAACAACACAACCACACAACAGACAAAAACACAAAAGAGAAAGACATCTAGAATGGATATACTCATCTAAACAGCTATAGAAATGAAAGATACACGAAACACAAAATGGAGAAGAGAGGGATATAAAACTGATAATGAGAGGAGGAGAAAGATTCGGTGAGAAAGACAGAGTGAAAGAAAGAAATGTGAAGGACAGAAAGAAAGAGGTGACGATAATCAGACAGACAGAAAGACAGACAGTCAGACAGAGGGAGAGAAACAGAAGGAGAGAGACATGTGCCCTGTTTTACTGATACCTAAACGATCTCTAAAAAGAAGACGCAGCAGTAGAAAGAAAGACAGACAGAAACAAAGAAAGAAGGAGATGAAGACATACATACAGACAGACAGACAGACAGACAGACAGACAGACAGACAGACAGACAGACAGACACAGACAGACAGACAGACAGACAGACAGACAGACAGACAGAAAACGAAGAAAGAAAGACAGAAAGAAATACAGAAATAAGGAAAGAAAGAAGAACAAAAACAAGAAAAGAAGACCATGATATGTTGAAGATGAAGAATGAAAGGCTGAATGAACAACAGTAAAACAGAAAGTCAAGAATGAACATTAACAAGAAAAGACACTGAACCCAAGAATTCACAACACGAGCAACCACTGAGGCAGACAGGCAACTGACCACGAAGAGTTTGTCCGCGGCTATCTTGTCCACTTTGTTGTAGGTGATCGTGTCCCAGGACGGTCTCATGGCGTTGGCGAAGTCCGAGTCGGCCTCGAAGTAGAAGAGGTTGAATGTTTCCTTGCACTGCTGCAGGTTGGAGGAGTCGATGATACGGGAACATTTCCTCATAGTGAACCTGAAATATGTCTGGCCACTCGTATACTCGTGCAATCATACACAACCTGAAGTATGCCCAATCACTCGTATAATCGTACAATCATACACAACCTGAAGTATGCCCAATCACTCATATAATCGTACAATCATACACAACCTGAAGTATGCCCAATCACTCATATAATCCTACAATCATACACAACCTGAAGTATGTCCAATCACTTGTATAATCATACAATCATACACAACCTGAAGTATGTCCAATCACTCGTGTAATCATACAATCATACACAACCTGAAGTATGTCCAATCACTCGTATAATCGTACAATCATACACAACCTGAAGTATGTCCAATCACTCGTGTAATCATACAATCATACACAACCTGAAGTATGCCCAATCACTCGTATAATCCTACAATCATACACAACCTGAAGTATGTCCAATCACTCGTGTAATCATACAATCATACACAACCTGAAGTATGCCCAATCACTCGTGTAATCATACAATCATACACAACCTGAAGTATGTCCAATCACTCGTGTAATCATACAATCATACACAACCTGAAGTATGCCCAATCACTCGTGTAATCATACAATCATACACAACCTGAAGTATGCCCAATCACTCATATAATCCTACAATCATACACAACATGAAGTATGTCCAATCACTCGTGTAATCATACAATCATACACAACCTGAAGTATGTCCAATCACTCGTGTAATCATACAATCATACACAACCTGAAGTATGCCCAATCACTCATATAATCCTACAATCATACACAACCTGAAGTATGCCCAATCACTCGTGTAATCGTACAATCATACACAACCTGAAGTATGCCCAATCACTCGTGTAATGGTATCTGAGTGTATTTGTGGTAAGTTATCTGTCTCACATTCCGCCCATATATATGTCACTATGTAACATAAACTGCTATCTCCTCCCTCAGTCACGTCACATGTGCACACGCATACACACACACACAAACACGCACACACACACACACACATATATATATATATCACCCCACCTAAATGAAGTCCATATGTGGCAACCATTCTCACTTCCACACTGAAGTTAAATCGATATGAAGCAACCGTTCTCCATTCTACACTAATCTTACATCTCCACGAAGCATCAACTCTCTCGACTCACACCTAAGTTAAATGTACCCGTAGCTAGTTGCCTTAATCTTTGTTCCCTTGCCCTAGATAAACGTCATATCTACATGTAGTAAAATGACCTTAGCTTACTCCCACGTAAGTTCTACGTGTGGTCAGTCAGTCACGACCCTGGCGTCCACCTGTACTTAATGAGATCGATGTGCAGCGAAGTGATCACCGCCCTCTCCCACATAAATTCTATATGTAGCCAGTCGATCACTACCTCTCCCACATAAGTTCTATATGTAGCCAATCGATCACTACCTCTCCCACATAAATTCTATATGTAGCCAGTCGATCACTACCTCTCCCACATAAGTTCTATATGTAGCCAGTCGATCACTACCTCTCCCACATAAGTTCTATATGTAGCCAATCGATCACTACCTCTCCCACATAAATTCTATATGTAGCCAGTCGATCACTACCTCTCCCACATAAGTTCTATATGTAGCCAGTCGATCACTACCTCTCCCACATAAGTTCTATATGTAGCCAATCGATCACTACCTCTCCCACATAAGTTCTATATGTAGCCAATCGATCACTACCTCTCCCACATAAGTTCTATATGTAGCCAATCGATCACTACCTCTCCCACATAAGTTCTATATGTAGCCAATCGATCACTACCTCCCCTACGTAAGTTCCCCCTGTAGCCAGTCGATCACGACCCGGCGTCCAGCTGGACTTACGTGAGATCGATGTGCAGCGAGTTGGCCCCGGCTCGGTCCACGTAGGGCAGTCTCAGCCAGTTGTCCACGTTAGAGGTCTTGACGTAGCAGGACGAGTATGTCCTCAGCGGCTCCGAGAAACCCTCCATGTTGACGGTGGCTTCCATCCACTGGGGACACAAGCAAATAGACACATGAGTTGGGGGTAACACATCAACAAGCTTGGTACAACACAAGCAGACACATGACTACACAAGGCACCAGTTGGAGCAACACATCAACAAGCTGGGTACAATACATGACCACACAAGGCACCAGTTGGAGCAACACATCAACAAGCTGGGTACAATACATGACCACACAAGGCATCAGTTGGGGCAACACATCAACAAGCTTGGTACAACACAAGCAGACACATGACTACACAAGGTACCAGTTGGGGTAACACATCAACAACCTGGGTACAATACATGACCACACAAGGCATCAGTTGGGGCAACACATCAACAAGCTTGGTACAACACAAGCAGACACATGAGCACACAAGGCACCAGTTGGGGTAACACATCAACAAGCTTGGTACAACAGAAGCAGACACATGACCACACAAGGCACCAGTTGGGGCAACACATCAACAAGCTGGGTACAATACATGACCACACAAGGCACCAGTTGGAGCAACACATCAACAAGCTGGGTACAATACATGACCACACAAGGCATCAGTTGGGGCAACACATCAACAAGCTTGGTACAACACAAGCAGACACATGACTACACAAGGTACCAGTTGGGGTAACACATCAACAACCTGGGTACAATACATGACCACACAAGACACCAGTTGGAGTAACACATCAACAAGCTTGGTACAACACAAGCAGACACATGACTACACAAGGTACCAGTTGGCGTAACACATCAACAAGCTGGGTACAACAGAAGCAGATACATGACCACACAAGGCACCAATTGGGGCAACACATCAACAAGCTTGGTACACCAGAAGCAGACACATGACCACACAAGGCACCAGTTGGGGCAACACATCAACAAGGTGGGCACAATACATGACCACACAAGGCATCAGTTGGGGCAACACATCAACAAGCTTGGTACAACACAAGCAGACACATGAGTTGGGGTAACACATCAACAAGCTTTGTACAACACAAGCAGACACATGAGTTGGGGTAACACATCAACAAGCTTGGTACAACACAAGCAGACACATGAGTTGGGGTAACACATCAACAAGCTTTGTACAACACAAGCAGACACATGAGTTGGGGTAACACATCAACAAGCTTGGTACAACACAAGGAGATACATGACCACACAAGGTACCAGTTGGTGCAACACATCAACAAGCTGGGTACAACACAAGCAGATACATGACTACACAAGGTACCAGGTGGTGCAACACATCAACAAACTGGGTACAACACAAGCAGATACATGACCACACACGTTCTTTAATGATGTAATCTACCGTTAGTTCTAATTCTGTGTTCTGTTCGGCATGCGGTGTTGTTGCGGTCTTTGTTTGGCAGGTTTCTTTACATATAGGTTATAATCAAGAACGGGTACAGGATACAACCTTGTCGTACTCCGGATCTTATAGTCAGGGGTTCTGAGTTTGTTCTCAATATGCATTCACTGTTGTTGTATAAGCTTCTACATACGTTTGTTAGATGTGTACTCACTACATATGGTTTCTATCTACTCTATTGTCTTTTCTTGTTGGACAAAGGATAAGTAGAGTGTTTCATTACATTCGATTGATTTTTCTATAAGTTTGTCTAAGATTAAAGATGGCATCTGTGCATCCTTTGTTTTTCCTGCATCCAAGTTGTGTTTCGCTTAGCTGGGGTTCTATTGTAGGTCGTAATCTTTTCTCAAGAATTGTGCAGAATATTTTTCCACCATGACTCAAAAGTGAAATGCCTCTGTAATGTGTGCAGTCTTATTTGCTGCCTTTTTTTTTTTTTTTTGGCAAATTGGGATAATTTTGTCGTTACCCCAGTCTCGTGGTGTCTGTTGTTCTACCGAAACATGGTTAAATTGTCAATGTAGCCATGTTGTTCCTACTTCTCTTGCTGCTGTAATTAGTTCATTTGATATTTCATCTTGTCGCGGTGATTTATTCAATGGGGATAATCTGACGGCTTCTCCAATTTCTTCATTCAGAATGTCTGGTTCTAGTTCTTCGATGGCATCTGTGTCAGTTTCTTGGATTCCTGTGGCATTTGATAGAATGTTGAGAAGTTGTTCGAAGTACTGCCTCCATCATTTTAGGATTTAGTTTAGTTCACTTATTGATTCTCCTTTTTTGCTGGTAATTATTTCAGTTGGGTGATAAACCAATTATAGATTCGATATCTATCTTCAAAAAAAAAAAAAAAAAAAAATAACAACGATAGATTCGATTACTATCTAGAGATAAATAACAATTTTAGGTGTGTGTGGGGGTGAGGGTGGGGGGGGGGGGGGAAGTCAAAACAAGCTACAGGAGTATTAAATGCGTGTTGACCAGGCTGACATACAATTACAATTTAGGCATTAGCATCCGTAATTTGGGAAAACAAATGTCTCAAAAATGCAGTACATTGTAGATCGTTGCGACGATCGTTATAAATTGCCATGAGAGCAATCCTGTTTTGTAGTTTTTGCGCCATTCTCGAAATGTGAATCATTTTCTTCTTCTTCCTCTTCCTTCTTCTAATTCTGCAGGAGGAGGAAACGGGGCGATGAAGACGAAGCAGCAGTAGCAGTAGCAGAAAAAGAAGAAGAAGAAGAAGAAGAAGAAGAAGAAGAAGAAGAAGAAGAAGAAGAAGAAGAAGAAGAAGAAGAAGAAGAGGAAGAAGAAGATAGTGTTCCCCTGTGATCCCCAGAGATGGGAAACCCGGTGTAACAGATACCCCATCCGGGTATCAGGTGGAGATATGTCAGTGAGCGACAACTCCAGCCATTGTTGCAACAAACCCCAGTTGTGGAGAAGACCTACCTCCACCACATCCACACACACAACACAATCACACACGCACACACAATACAACCACACGCACACACACCACGGCCCCACACACCACCGACAGTCGTCAAACCGGGGCCGTCTCCCCTGTGATTATCACCGCATATATTACCGAGCCTCACTTCCCCGGGCTGGCTAATTCGGCCCTGTGCAATATTAACCCAGCTCATTTACATAATGTATGCCAGTGTGGCCTTCACAACAGGAAGTTGCAGGACAATGATGGACTGGTTAAACATACCCATCTGATGTATGACTCAAATAGTTGCCACCCAGGTGTCCCCCGGCAGAGAGGCAGCGAAGAACGAACGAACGAATTTTATTTTCAAAGGGGTAAGAAATGGGCACGCAGGACCGTCTAACAGTCTGCCCTTCTGATCTATCTGCTCCCATACCTTATTTCATTTATACATCCCTTATGAAGCTAATATTAGACAACAACAAAAACAATCAGAGAGAGAGAGAGAGAGAGAGAGAGAGAGAGAGAGAGAGAGAGAGAGAGAGAGAGAGAGGGAGGGAGGGAGGGAGAGATAGATAGAGTGAACGAACGAACGAACGAACGGACTTTATTTTCAAAGGGTAACAAATTGGGCACGCAGGCCCGTCTTACATTCGGCCCTTCCATTCACTCATCTTTCTTTCATCAACAGTGCATAGGAAAAAACATTGTCACATGAATTTTGTAAACATAAACAATGCATATTACTATGTTATGAGACCATCCACCACCCACCCACACATCCCCCATTCACTCCAACTCCCCCACCCAACCACACACATAACCCACACACACATACATTCCCCCATCCATCCACCACATCCCTACACCTACACATCTCCCCACCCACACACACCACACATCCCAACCACCAACACCCCAAGCACACATGCATTCAATAATCCACACATCCCCCACCTACACACATCTCCCCACCCACTCACATATCCTCTACCCGTCCCATTACCCACCAACAATCACTCACTCACATATCCTCCTCCACCCACACACCTCCACCCACTCAGCCAAACACACATTCCTCAACCACACACACATCTCCCCGTCAACTCACATATTCCGCACCTACCCACACACAAATTCCGCACCCACCCACATAATCTCCCATCTCCCCCAGCCCACTCACAGATCCCGAGCCCACACCTACAAACATCCCCCACCATCTCCTAACCTGCACACACTCACCCACCCACATATCCTCTACCCACCCACACATCCTCTACCCACCCACACATCCTCTACCCATCCATCCCCCAACCAAACATCCCTTAACCACACACCCTTACTCATATACAATCACCCACCCACACATCCTCTACCCAACCACACATCCTCCATCAACCCATCCCCCAGCCACACATCCCTTAACCACACACCCCTACCCGTATACACACACATCCCCACCCACTCACAATCTCCCCACCCATACACACATCCCTCACACACATCCCCACCCACCAACACATCCCCCATTCACAAACACACACCTCCCATCCACGCACACACACAACCCACACACACATCCCCAACTCATACAATCATCCCCTCACACATCCCTAGACACACGTACTTATCCCTCAACCACTAACACCCACACATCCCTTACCCACTCATTAACACATACATCTCCTATCTACCCACCCACACTCACACACCCCAACCACCCATCTAAGCACGCATTCCCACCCTCACACACATCCTTCACCAACTCGCAAACCCAACCACACCTTCACCCACCCACACACACATCATTTATCCACACCCAGCTTCCCTCCCACACAACACCACACCCACAAAATCCCAAAGACACATCCCTCACCCACACACACATCTCCCCACACATCTCCTACCCATACACACATCCCCCAACTACAATCACCCTCACTACCCACACATACATCCTCCATCCAGCCACACTTCCCCACCCAGCCAGACATATCCCCCACCCACACACACATCTCCAAATCCATCACCCACACCCATCATGCACCCCTCCCCAACCCACATACACCCCCACACATATCTCACCCACACACACTCCCCACCCATCCACCCAAACATCCCACACCCACACCCCCAAACCCACAACCACCCCCACCTGCACACATCTCCCACCCACCACATATCCCCACACCCACATCTCCCCACCCATACATATACCCCCACCCATCCCATAACCCACCATCAATCATCCACCAACATATCCTCCTCCACAAACTCACCCACAACCACCTAAGCAAAGCACACATCCCCACCCACACACACATCTCCCCGCCAACCCATACATCCCACACGTACCCACACACAAATCCCCCACACATCCATACAATCCCACCCCGCCCAACCACACATTCCCCCATCCCCCAACCTACTATTATGATCAAACTCCCACACTTTACACACACATACAGTGACGATTGTCGTGAGCATTGTCGTAAAATTGTAGAGAAAATTGAGAAAAATTGTACATATACATTTTGTAACTTAAAAATTAGTGATGCAATTCAACTCTCTCTCTCTCTCTCTCTCTCTCTCTCTCTCTCTCTCTCTCTCTCTCTCTCTCTCTCTCTCTCTCTCGCTCATACTCTCTAATTCTCTCACCCACTCTACAGTGATGTACATGTGTTCATGTTATAAATTATAACATCAGTTGGCATTCAAAATGGTAATATGAACATGAGAATACACAACATATATGGAATAGCATGTTACATGATATGCGTGCGCTTAAATCTCTCTCTCTCCCTATCTTTCTCTGTCTTTCTCGCTCTCTTCTCACTAACACACACCCGTAGACACTCACAAACATACACATATACCTATATATACACGCACATACACACATATGCACACGCACATACATATAAACAAACGCATACATTTACGCACACATATAAACATACTTACACACACAAGCACACATAAAAACGCACATTTATACACACTTATACATACACACCCGCATTCAGACGTGCACACACATACACACACATAAACATGCGCATACACACATATGGACACACGTACACACCAACCCATCCACCCACACACTTACACATACACGCTGCCTCACATAATCTCACCCTCTCACTCACTCATTTACTCTCTAAACCACACTAACTCACTCTCTTACAAGCACATACAAGTACACAGATACACACACATTCACCCACTCTCTCTTACTCACCCTTCAATCACCTGCACATCATGTGGGATATCATGTGAGATAGAGAGAGATACAGAAAGACAGAGAGAGATAGAGTGAGATAGTGTGAGATAGCGAGAGAGACAGAGAGAGATAGAGAGAGAGATAGTGAGATAGAGAGATAGAGAGATAACGAACAAAGGAACTTTATTTTCAAAGGGTAACAAATTGGGCACGCAGGCCCGTCTTACATTCGGCCCTTCCAATCACTCATCTTTCATTCATCAATTGTGCATAGGAAAAAAGCATTGTCAAATGAATTTTGTAAACATACACAATGCATATTACCATGTTATGAGACACATCCACCACCCACCCACACATCCCCCATTCACCCACACATCCCCCACCCAAACCAAACACACACACACCCCAGGCACACATACATACCCCCACCCATCCACCACATCCTCACACCTACACATCTCTCCACCCACACACACCTCCCACTAACCACACATCCCATCCACCCACACCCCAAGCACACATACATTCCCCAACCCACACATCCCCCACCCACACACATCTCCCCACCCACTCACATATCCCCCACCCGTCCCATTACCCCCCAACAATCACCCATCCACATATCCTCCTCCACCCACACACCTCCAACCATCCAGCCAAACACACATCCCTCAACTACACATCCCCCACGCGCACACACATCTCCCCGCCATCTCACATATCCCGCACCTACCCACAATAAATTCCGCAGCCACCCACATAATCTCTCATCTCCCCCAGCCCACTCACAGATCCCAAGCTCACCCATACAAACATCTTCCTCCATCTCCTAACCTACGCACACTCACCCACCCACATATCCTATACCCATTCACACAAATCCTCCACTCACCCATCTCGCAACCAAACATCCCTTAACCACACATCCCTTAACCACACATCCTTACCCATATGCAATCACCCACCCACACATCCTCTACCCCCCCCCCCCCAGCCACACATCCCTTAACCACACACTCCTACCCATATACACACATCCCACCCACACACACACATCTCCCCACCCATACACACATCTTTCACACACATCCCCACCCTCCAACACATCCCCCATTCACATACACACACCTCCCATCCACGCACACCCAACCCACACACACATCCCCCACCCATACACTCATCCCCCTCACACATCCCTCCACACACGTACTTATCCTTCAACCAATAACACCCACTCATCAACACATACATCTCCCATCTACCCACCCACACTCACCTCAACTACCCATCCAAACACACATCCCCCACCCTCACACACATCCTTCACCCACCCCCACACCCACACCCAACCACACCCCCACCCAACCATACACACATCCTTTATCCACACCCATCTCCCCTCCCAAACAACACCACACCCATACACATAAATATAGAGATAGAGAGAGATAGAGAGACAATAGAGATAGAGGCAGAGAGAGAGAGTAGGAGGTAAGAGAGAGAGAGAGAGTAGAAGGTATGAGATTGATTGATTGATTGGTTGATTGATTGATTGATTGATTGATTGATTGAACTTTATTTGAGAGAGAGGGAGTAGGAGGTAAGAGAGAGAGAGAGAGGTGGAGGAGAGACAGAGAGAGGTGGGGAGAGACAGAGAAAGTGACATAGAGAGAGAGAGAGAGAGTGACAGTAGTGTCGTGTCCTCCTTTAAAGTGTCGTCCCTGGAGTGAGGAGATCCGACACCCACATTATAATATTATTTTTTTTCCCCCTCAATATTCTGGAGAATCCACCAGCTTCCGTCCAACACACTCCATCAGCCTATGGACACCTATTCCTATCACTCTCACACTGTCGTACTATGCCCCCTTCTCATACTTCCCCAACGCAACATACTCAACAACTCTTGCTTCTAGAAATTAATAAAGAGTAATTTATTAAAATAAAAGTGTAATGTATATGAGACGTGTATGTGAAGAAAATGTGTGACGTGTTCTATAAAGTGTGTAGACTCTGTCTCTCAGACATCAACTCAGTCAGCTGATCACAGCAAAGATAGACCACAGCACGTTACGTCAGAACAAGTACGTCTCACCCGTTGCCGGAACCATCTTGCCGGATAATGCTTTGCCTCTGTAGACCTCTGGTAATCCAATTTCATGAACATCCGAAATAGACACCGGTGGTATTAAGAGTTAATCAGGGACCGGTTGCACTCTACACAATGTCCGTTCCTAATGTTCCTAAACAAACTGCACAAGTCTTTTGCAGTGTGTACGCAGTTAGTTAGTTAGTTAGTCGACAGATCATCCTCGTTGCACATCGAACCATTCAGTCCATAAGTGCTAATATCTAATGTTAATTGTTACTGTACTAACACTAGGTACTCTTAGATTGTTCTCCGTTATTTACTACTGTCTGATGCTGTATGGTGCATCTGTAATCATCACTCTCTTTGATGAATCACTTTCCTTCTAGTGTAAGTTACGTTCTGTACGTAACTCTATTGACTCTTGAACTGGTGTTCTTGGGGTTTATTCTTTCCCAAAACTTGTTGAGTTTCCTTGGATCTGGTAGGGAACCTAGGATAGAAACAACACATCTGGTGATAGTACTAGTCACTGATCCCTTCGGCTGAGTGTAAGCCTATCACCTTGCTTAATGATCTTTAGCTAACTAGACTTAGTCACAGAGCAGATTAGCTACCCACCTAGAGTCGAATCATGCTATGACAAAGAAAAAATATCAGCAAACAGAATGCGGAACCCCGCCCACCAGGGACACCTACGGGAAGATCCCAATTATCCTTCATTACTCAATTCTCAACTAGTAAAGCTTATCAACACTTCACTAATCTATTCTAGCTAACAGAGCCAAGTATCACTTCACTACTCTAGCTAGTTTCCACTAACAGTGCTAATCATCACACTATAGTTTCACAAGGCCACAGTCTATAGTAATTATAACGAATATATTATAATAAGTTATACCTTAAATGGCACTACTGCAGTCCTATAAATCATATCTACATCTGCCATATAGGCACGTGTAAAATTAAGTCACTAATTAACACACGGTAGATATTATTTCCACTGGCACTGCAGTGCCCTGCACTCTGTCTAGAGCATTATTCAAGTCCACCCTAGTTGATCTCAACTCGAGTTTATATGGCAAACTACCAAAGTTGTCCACGTGACGTTATCCTTTACTCCCCCACACAGGTGGCACAGTGGCAAATCATCCCCTGTCAAGAACTATTTTCCTGGCTTAAATCCTGTCAAAGTTGTCAGTAATTGCCTAGATTCTCAAAACAAGCCAGCTAGTTTCTGTAAACTCCCAACAAAGAGTTTCGATACCAAGCTGCCAATCATCTTGATGTTCCGGAAACCAAGAATTGACAGATGCACTGTTTTCCGTACTAGGTACTTCCGTTTTACATCTGCCCCTGTGATCTCACGGCTTCCATCTGCATTCAAATGTTGACAAACTTGTCAATCTTCTGTTCCGTGGTGACAATCCCAGCAGCCATTTCCGTCTGATGTCCGCCAGTATAGATGACAAACGGAACCATTGCATATCCTTCTCCCTCACCACAAAATGTGTTTATGGGCTGACACGATGTAACCTGTACAACTGTGTTTACTCTGTTAGTACAAATAGATGTCGCTGGTCGATCGTCCGCTTAATCCGAAAATCCTCTGTAATAATCAACCGGATAAACACACGGTTTCATTTTGTGACATAGGCCCCCTCCTAAGAGAGTAGTCCATCTCACTCTTCTCCACCGTGAGTTTAATCCAGATGATTCATTCTTCTTCTTCAGGAGCTGGGTGTCTTGACAAGAAATCCGCTCCAACATTTTCCTTCCCAGGATTGTACTCTACTGTGAAATTATACGGTTGAAGTAACAACGACCACCGCATCAAACGTGCGTTGAGCTTCTGAGAAGTAGCCAGGAACATCAGGGGCTGATGATCTGACTGGACCCGAAACTTAACTCCATACAAATATGGCTGAAATTTTTGCACTGCCCATACGAGGGACAAGCATTCTCTCTCGACGGTTGAATAATTCCTCTCCGCCTGTAGAAGTTTCTTACTTGCGTATGCCACAGGTTTCAAAACCGAAGCATCGTCTTTTCCTTCCTGTAACAAAGCGGCTCCAATTCCAATCGCACTCGCATCCGTTCTCAACACAAATGGTTTGGAAAGGTCAGGGAGCTGTAATACAGGTTTGCTGACCAAGGCCTCCTTTAACTGACTATAGGCATTCTCACATTCTGGTGTCCAAATGATTTGATCCGGTAATCCCTTTTTCAAGGTTTCCGTCAACGGAGCTCCCAGTTCCGTGAAATGTGGGATAAATTTGTGGTAGAACCCACACAACGAGAGAAAAGATCGCACATCCTTCTTCGTTTTTGGCCTTGGTGCATTTCTAATTTTCTCCAGGTTCTTCTCTTCTGGAACAATGTGTCCTGGAGTGATGGTGTGACCTAGAAATTCCAGAGTCTGGTAACCAATCATGCACTTGGTTGGACGAGCAGTAAGCCCTGCTTCCTTGAGTCTATTAAACACTCTCTCCAAGGATTGTAAGTGGTCATCCACGCTGTCACTGGAAATCAGAATATCATCCATGAATGAGATGATGGACGGATCCTGTAACGGATCTAGTAAAGTCCTCATCATGCGTGTAAACACACTGGGTGCATTGCTGAGTCCAAAGGGCATGACCTTGAATTCGTAGTGTCCACTGGGTGTACTGAAAGCTAACAGTGGTCGAATCTCCGGTTTGACTGGTATCTGATAGTACCCCCGACTCAGATCCACCTTTGAAAAGTACCGAGCCTTATGGAGCCTAGCGAATAACTGAGTTGGATTCGGCAAAGGTTCCACCTGAAACTGTGTATGACTGTTCAGCAGTCGGTAATCTATACACAACCTGTGTTCTCCACTTGGTTTGCGTAACAAAACTACCCCCGCATTGTATGGGGATGTGGATGGTGCAATCACGTCATCCTCCAGCAGTTTTTGTATTTCCTCCTCCAGGGCCTTTTCTTTAGAGAATGGCACTGGGTAAACCTTTTGGCGAACAGGCTCCTGTGTGGTCAAAGTCATCTCGAACTCCACCAACCTCGTTCGTCCTGGTTTATCAGTCAATATCTCCTTATGAGACTTGAGAACCTGGGTTATCCTTTCCCTCTCCTGGGAGGTCAGATCAGGGTTCACTTGTACATCCCTATAGGTTTCCTGGTGTTCCAAGGGATATTCCCTGCCCTCGCTGGTTCCCACTTCTGTCTCCACTGCAACTGCCATTGCCATGAGGTGAGCTGCCTTGTCTCCTGGTCTCTCTTCGTATTTCCGCAAGAGATTGATATGGAAAATCTTCGACTTTCCCCGGATCCGGATCTGATAGTTGGTTCTGGATATTACCCTTTCCACGGGAAATGGTCCTTGCCAACCTATCTCCAGTTTGTTGTTTCCCGTTGGGAGTAGCAACAAGACTTTATCTCCTACCTCTAGAGATCTGTCTTTAGACCTACGGTTGTAGTAAGCCGCATGTCTTTTCCTGGCCTTTTTCAAGTTTTGATTTGCCAGAGTCCATCCCTTATGGAGTTTTTCTTTCAGTTCCTCCACGTATTGATAGGATGAGATCACTTCTTCTGACGTCCCCTCTTCAGTCCAACTCCTCAACATGGCTTCCAACGGTCCTTTGATTGGACGACCAAACAGCAACGTAGCGGGTGGTAGTCCTGTTGAGCCATGAGGAACTTCCCGATAGGCAAAGAGTGCTGCTGGGATATATTCATCCCACCTATCAGGTTTTTCCTGCGCTAATTTCCTGAGCATTGTCATCAACGTGCCGTTGAAACGCTCTACTTGTCCATTGGCTTGAGGGTGGTAAGGGCTGGTATGTATGTGGTTAGAGTGAAACACCCTAAATACCTCCTCCATGAGTTTTCCACAAAACTGAGATCCATTATCCGTCAGAATTTGATCCGGAAAGCCTAATCTGGTAAAGGCCTCCATCAGTGCGTCCGCCACTCTTTTCGAGTCAATCGTGGTCAACGGTATCGCCTCACCCCACATTGTACAGCAATCCACCATTGTAAGTATATACATGTTCCTCTTCCTAGTCCTGGGAAGTGGACCCACGATATCGATGGCTACCCTCTCGAAAGGAGAGTTCATGATGGGCATCTCACCCAACATCACCGGTGCTGTCCAGTGTTTCGGTGCCACCCTCTGGCACTCAGGGCATGACTTCACATACCGACGCACATCATCTGTCATTCCCGGCCAATAGTAGTGGCAGGAAATCCGCTGCATGGTGGC
Organism: Cepaea nemoralis; assembly: GCA_014155875.1. Lineage (NCBI taxonomy): Eukaryota > Metazoa > Mollusca > Gastropoda > Stylommatophora > Helicidae > Cepaea > Cepaea nemoralis. Next base: position 151,053 of record JACEFZ010028322.1, read on the forward strand.
GGCAATACCCATGTGTCCACTAAAGGAGATGGTATGCCCCATATGAAGAATCTGGGACCGATGAGCTTTCGGGACGACCAACTGACCGTATAGGTTGTCTCCCCTTCCTGCTCTCCTGTAGAGTATCCTATTCTTCATGTAGTACTGCCCCCGTCCTGGTGGATCAGCACTTTTCTGCAGCTTTTTGTAGCAAGGACGTAAAGTATCATCCTCACTCTGGGCAGTTCGTAGCTCCCCCGGCATTGGGTTAGTCACAATTGCGTCTGCCTCTTCCGTTTTCGTCTGAGAGCGAGTCTGCATTGCTCCCATATGGATTGGCTCCCTGGGCATTCCCAGAAAGACATACCGGCAACCTAGGATGACTGGAAAAATGGGATCGGTCAATACAGCGGCCTTGATGGTGCCGGTGACGTACCTTGACCGAATCTCCACATTAGCAATGGGCAACTTCATGGTTACAGCACTCTTCTGTGCAGGCTGTATATCCAATGTTTCACCTGTGAATTGTTCTGGATGTACCAGATCCGCAGAAATCACGGCCTCCCCGTCCAGTCCTGTGTCGTATAAACACTCCACTTGACGACCGTTAACCTCTACCAATTCCACTACAGGTGGTTTTTCCTGGTCTGGAGTCTCTTCCTCGGCCTCGACCTGTTCGGTGGGCTCCACCTTAGGTTTCCCTGAGCACACGACGAATTGAGTGTCTCCTGACTTTCCCCTGCAGTCAATAGCATTGTGCGTGTTTGACTGACATTGGTTGCACCATTTCCCTGTCCTAGATTTTCTATTGTCGGACTTGAATGAGCTCTCCTGGTGGCGAGCTTCCTTGTTGACCTTGGCCTTTTCCGTGACAACCTCCTTGGAAGTCACTTGACATGCTGCAAAGTGAGGGTTCTTAGCCTTCGATTTGCAGTCCCTCGTATTGTGAGAGGGTGACTTACAAATTGAACACCACTTCTCCGACCACGGTCGTTTAGGTGTAGAGCTTGAAGTGCTCTTGCTTCCCTCCTTCTTCTTCTCTGAATTATCCTCTGATTTTTGCACATAAGGTTCCCACTTTTGGTTCCTGAGTTTTTGGCTTTCTTCTTGTCATGTTTCTCTTGACTTTTGGTGTTGGTGGAAAGGTTTTCCCCTGCCTCCCCATGTACCTCGACGAACCGTTCTGCTAATTTAGTCACGAGGTCAATACGTTCCGCTCCTTGTTCTCCCAGGAACGTCCTGAGAGGTTTAGACATTTGCTTCTTCAGCTGGTCGACCACCATGAGCTCTTCCAGACTCTCATAGTCATGTGCGAACCCAGCCAAATCCATCCACTTATGGAGATAAGATTTAAGACGCAAACTGTAGGCGGCAAACAACTCTCCGGGTTCTCGTTTCGCTGCTCGAAATTTTTTCCGGTAGGTATGTGACGTAACCTCGAATCGTTTCAGCAGAGCCGTCTTTAACTCATCATAATTGTTCTCATGTCCTGGTGGCAGGCGAGTATAAACCTCGTATCCCGTCCCGCGTAATCCCTGGGATAGCTTAAGATTCCATTTGTTACGCTCCAGACCCATAGCAACTGACATAGCCTCGAAGCGTTGAAGGTATTGGTCAATCTTCTCTTTGTCCTCCTCGTAGACCGCTAAAGGAAACTTCATAGCATGGTACCCATGTCCACCTACTGGTGTTGATCCTGGGATGGAGGAACCTCCAACTGCTCCCTCAGTTTCTCCATTAGATTGACTCTTCAACTCGAGTTCCCTCATCCGGTACTCGTGCTCCCTTTTCTGTGCTTCTTGTTCAGCTTCTAATTTCCTAGCTGCTTGCTCAGCTTCAAATTTCCTAGCTGCTTGCTCAGCTTCCAATTTCCTAGCTGCTTGCTCAGCTTCCCTTCTCAATTCCAACTCGGCCTTTCGCTCTTCCCGTTCCGCTTGACGATACTCTCTCTCCACTTCCTGTATGTAATCCGTTAGAGAAGACCCAGCCAATCCCATTTCTTCCCCCCTTGCCTTTAATTCTAACGTGCTCAGTTTAGGGGTGGCCATTATACAGAGAGGTAAGCTAGCAGGTCTAGTACAATATAACTGCAAATTACTATACCGATATATGAACCAGTACTATAAATCTAGATATTACCACACACAGTACATTCACTCAGTGACAAGAGTAGAATCAGGACCACAGACCTATGCAGACGTGTGAAGTGTGAACAGGTAAGATATTAGTCCTAACCCCTATCCACATTCACTCTAGCTGGATTCTCCAAACTGATATCTCCCTCTTATAACTAAGGATCCCGTGTCAAAAGACCCCGTTGTCAGAAGATCCCACTGTCAAAGGTTCCTGCTTGCAGGAGATCTCGCTGTCCAAGGATTCCGTTTACGGGAGATCCCGCTGTCCAAGGATCCCGTTTACGAGAGATCTCGCTGTCCAAAGATCACGTTTACGATAGATCCCGTTGTCCAAAGATCCCGTTTACGAGAGATCCCACTGTCCAAATATCCCGGACGAGCCCCCAATAATGTCGTGTCCTCCTTTAAAGTGTCGTCCCTGGAGTGAGGAGATCCGACACCCACATTATAATATTATTTTTTTCCCCCTCAATATTCTGGAGAATCCACCAGCTTCCGTCCAACACACTCCATCAGCCTATGGACACCTTTTCCTATCACTCTAACACTGTCGTACTATGCCCCCTTCTCATACTTCCCCAACGCAACATACTCAACAACTCTTGCTTCTAGAAATTAATAAAGAGTAATTTATTAAAATAAAAGTGTAATGTATATGAGACGTGTATGTGAAGAAAATGTGTGACGTGTTCTATAAAGTGTGTAGACTCTGTCCCTCAGACATCAACTCAGTCAGCTGATCACAGCAAAGATAGACCACAGCACGTTACGTCAGAACAAGTACGTCTCACCCGTTGCCGGAACCATCTTGCCGGATAATGCTTTGCCTCTGTAGACCTCTGGTAATCCAATTTCATGAACATCCGAAATAGACACCGGTGGTATTAAGAGTTAATCAGGGACCGGTTGCACTCTACACAATGTCCGTTCCTAATGTTCCTAAACAAACTGCACAAGTCTTTTGCAGTGTGTACGCAGTTAGTTAGTTAGTTAGTTAGTCGACAGATCATCCTCGTTGCACATCGAACCATTCAGTCCATAAGTGCTAATATTTAATGTTAATTGTTACTGTACTAACACTAGGTACTCTTAGATTGTTCTCCGTTATTTACTACTGTCTGATGCTGTATGGTGCATCTGTAATCATCACTCTCTTTGATGAATCACTTTCCTTCTAGTGTAAGTTACGTTCTGTACGTAACTCTATTGACTCTTGAACTGGTGTTCTTGGGGTTTATTCTTTCCCAAAACTTGTTGAGTTTCCTTGGATCTGGTAGGGAACCTAGGATAGAAACAACACATCTGGTGATAGTACTAGTCACTGATCCCTTCGGCTGAGTGTAAGCCTATCACCTTGCTTAATGATCTTTAGCTAACTAGACTTAGTCACAGAGCAGATTAGCTACCCACCTAGAGTCGAATCATGCTATGACAAAGAAAAAATATCAGCAAACAGAATGCGGAACCCCGCCCACCAGGGACACCTACGGGAAGATCCCAATTATCCTTCATTACTCAATTCTCAACTAGTAAAGCTTATCAACACTTCACTAATCTATTCTAGCTAACAGAGCCAAGTATCACTTCACTACTCTAGCTAGTTTCCACTAACAGTGCTAATCATCACACTATAGTTTCACAAGGCCACAGTCTATAGTAATTATAACGAATATATTATAATAAGTTATACCTTAAATGGCACTACTGCAGTCCTATAAATCATATCTACATCTGCCATATAGGCACGTGTAAAATTAAGTCACTAATTAACACACGGTAGATATTATTTCCACTGGCACTGCAGTGCCCTGCACTCTGTCTAGAGCATTATTCAAGTCCACCCTAGTTGATCTCAACTCGAGTTTATATGGCAAACTACCAAAGTTGTCCACGTGACGTTATCCTTTACTCCCCCACACAGGTGGCACAGTGGCAAATCATCCCCTGTCAAGAACTATTTTCCTGGCTTAAATCCTGTCAAAGTTGTCAGTAATTGCCTAGATTCTCAAAACAAGCCAGCTAGTTTCTGTAAACTCCCAACAAAGAGTTTCGATACCAAGCTGCCAATCATCTTGATGTTCCGGAAACCAAGAATTGACAGATGCACTGTTTTCCGTACTAGGTACTTCCGTTTTACATCTGCCCCTGTGATCTCACGGCTTCCATCTGCATTCAAATGTTGACAAACTTGTCAATCTTCTGTTCCGTGGTGACAATCCCAGCAGCCATTTCCGTCTGATGTCCGCCAGTATAGATGACAAACGGAACCATTGCATATCCTTCTCCCTCACCACAAAATGTGTTTATGGGCTGACACGATGTAACCTGTACAACTGTGTTTACTCTGTTAGTACAAATAGATGTCGCTGGTCGATCGTCCGCTTAATCCGAAAATCCTCTGTAATAATCAACCGGATAAACACACGGTTTCATTTTGTGACAAGTAGGTGGTAAGAGAGAAAAAGATTAGGATTTAGAGAGTGTAGGGGTTAGAGAAAGTCCTACAAGAAACAAATGAAAAATCGTACACTGATTAGAGAAATTATACGTAGACGGTCAACACTTTTTGGACATGTTATGAGAAGAACTTGGTGACAACTGGCAAGATTGAGAGGAAAAGAACAAGAGGAAGACAGAGAAGTTAAATACCTGGATGGCTTGACCACGTGGTACGGTCGAGACAAGAACACTGAGCTGACCCATGACTCTGGTGATCGCGTGAGATGGCGAAACATGACCGACCGCCCACGTTTATCGGCATGGCACATGAACTAGAGAGTAAGAGAGATAGATTATCGAGAAAGTAGGGGGTAAAAGAGAGATAGAGACAGGGAGAGACAACGAGAGACAAAGATAGTAGGAGGTGAGAGAGAGAGAGAGGGAGAGAGAAAGAGAGAGAGAGAGAAATATTAGATTTTAGCGAGAGTAAGGGGTAAGAGAGAGAGAGAGAGAGAGAGAGAGAGAGAGAGAGAGAGAGAGAGAGAGAGAGAGAGAGCGAGAGAGAGAGAATATAGAAAGTAGAGGGGAAAAGAGAGACAGAGAGGATATTCGGCTGTAGACAGAGAGGGGGAGCGTAGGTGGTGGGGGTGGGGGGAAGAGCGTAGAAGGTAAGAGGAAGAGGATTGGATTAAAGGGAGAGAAGGAGGAGGCAGGGGGTTTATATAACACGGAGAGTATGAGATTAAATAGAGAGGATTAAATTATATTTTTAATGCAGTATGTTAGAAAGGACATAAGAGAGAGAAAAAATAAGATCAGAGGATGAAATCACGATGAGACAGTAGAAAGAAAATAAGAGGATAGACAGAAGATGAGATAAAAGACGACAAGACGGAACTATTACGACAGCGAGGTGGTACAACGGCAAGAATTTAGCAAGAATTGAGACATTCACCCTTGAAAGAGAGAAAGCGAGACGGCAGCCACAGAAAGATTTATAGACTCGGCCACACAAGATATGACAAGTGCCCCGTTTGCAACAACGCCTATAATTTGGCCTGCCGTCCTGTCCATAGACACGCAGGCTGCAGCCATTCTCAGGCAGTTCTCGTGTTAAGAAATCAAGTCCGAGGGGTGACAGGAGCCCCGGATAAGCCGTCTTGAGGGACCCGCCTTGCTATCTGCACACAGGCATAGCTCGACATAGCTCGGCATTCTATGGATTTGTTCCTGGGCTTCAGATTTGAAATTGGGGTCGCAGTAGAGGTTAATAGAGGAAGTCTTTTATGTGTGTTCAAAAGCTGAACGCAGGAGGGAGGGAGGGAGGAAGAGACAGGGGGATGGAGAGAGAGAGAGAGAGAGAGAGAGAGAGAGAGAGAGAGAGAGAGAGAAAGAGAGAGAGAGAGAGAGAGAGAGAGAGAGAGAGAGAGAGAGAGGCGTTTTACAGTGAGCAGTTATGGAAGGAGTAGAAATTGGTGGCGCTGAGTTGCAAAGCAATTGTTTATGACTCATTCAAGACTGAATGATGTTTGCTGACGGTTTATGACTCATTCAAGACTGAATGATGTTTGCTGACGGTTCAAGACTGAATGATGTTTGCTGACGGTTTATGACTCATTCAAGACTGAATGATGTTTGCTGACGGTTCAAGGCTGAATGATGTTTGCTGACGGTTTATGACTCATTCAAGACTGAATGATGTTTGCTGACGGTTCAAGGCTGAATGATGTTTGCTGACGGTTTATGACTCATTCAAGACTGAATGATGTTTGCTGACGGTTCAAGACTGAATGATGTTTGCTGACGGTTTATGACTCATTCAAGACTGAATGATGTTTGCTGACGGTTTATGACTCATTCAAGACTGAATGATGTTTGCTGACGGTTTATGACTCATTCAAGACTGAATGATGTTTGCTGACGGTTCAAGACTGAATGATGTTTGCTGACGGTTCAAGACTGAATGATGTTTGCTGACGGTTCAAGACTGAATGATGTTTGCTGACGGTTCAAGACTGAATGATGTTTGCTGACGGTTCAAGACTGAATGATGTTTGCTGACGGTTCAAGACTGAATGATGTTTGCTGACGGTTCAAGACTGAATGATGTTTGCTGACGGTTCAAGGCTGAATGATGTTTGCTGACGGTTCAAGACTGAATGATGTTTGCTGACGGTTCAAGACTGAATGATGTTTGCTGACGGTTCAAGACTGAATGATGTTTGCTGACGGTTCAAGACTGAATGATGTTTGCTGACGGTTCAAGACTGAATGATGTTTGCTGACGGTTCAAGGCTGAATGATGTTTGCTGACGGTTCAAGACTGAATGATGTTTGCTGACGGTTCAAGACTGAATGATGTTTGCTGACGGTTCAAGGCTGAATGATGTTTGCTGACGGTTCAAGACTGAATGATGTTTGCTGACGGTTCAAGACTGAATGATGTTTGCTGACGGTTCAAGACTGAATGATGTTTGCTGACGGTTCAAGGCTGAATGATGTTTGCTGACGGTTCAAGGCTGAATGATGTTTGCTGACGGTTCAAGGCTGAATGATGTTTGCTGACGGTTCAAGGCTGAATGATGTTTGCTGACGGTTCAAGGCTGAATGATGTTTGCTGACGGTTCAAGGCTGAATGATGTTTGCTGACGGTTCAAGACTGAATGATGTTTGCTGACGGTTCAAGGCTGAATGATGTTTGCTGACGGTTCAAGACTGAATGATGTTTGCTGACGGTTCAAGACTGAATGATGTTTGCTGACGGTTCAAGACTGAATGATGTTTGCTGACGGTTTCAAGACTGAATGATGTTTGCTGACGGTTTCAAGACTGAATGATGTTTGCTGACGGTTCAAGACTGAATGATGTTTGCTGACGGTTCAAGACTGAATGATGTTTGCTGACGGTTCAAGACTGAATGATGTTTGCTGACGGTTCAAGACTGAATGATGTTTGCTGACGGTTCAAGACTGAATGATGTTTGCTGACGGTTCAAGACTGAATGATGTTTGCTGACGGTTCAAGACTGAATGATGTTTGCTGACGGTTCAAGACTGAATGATGTTTGCTGACGGTTCAAGACTGAATGATGTTTGCTGACGGTTCAAGACTGAATGATGTTTGCTGACGAGGCTGAATGATGTTTGCTGACGGTTCAAGGCTGAATGATGTTTGCTGACGGTTCAAGACTGAATGATGTTTGCTGACGGTTCAAGACTGAATGATGTTTGCTGACGGTTCAAGACTGAATGAGGTTTGCTGACGGTTCAAGACTGAATGATGTTTGCTGACGGTTCAAGACTGAATGATGTTTGCTGACGGTTCAAGGACTGAATGATGTTTGCTGACGGTTCAAGACTGAATGATGTTTGCTGACGGTTCAAGACTGAATGATGTTTGCTGACGGTTCAAGACTGAATGATGTTTGCTGACGGTTCAAGACTGAATGATGTTTGCTGACGGTTCAAGACTGAATGATGTTTGCTGACGGTTCAAGACTGAATGATGTTTGCTGACGGTTCAAGACTGAATGATGTTTGCTGACGGTTCAAGACTGAATGATGTTTGCTGACGGTTCAAGGCTGAATGATGTTTGCTGACGGTTCAAGGCTGAATGATGTTTGCTGACGGTTCAAGACTGAATGATGTTTGCTGACGGTTCAGAGCTGAATGATGTTTGCTGACGGTTCAAGACTGAATGATGTTTGCTGACGAGGCTGAATGATGTTTGCTGACGGTTCAAGACTGAATGATGTTTGCTGACGGTTCAAGACTGAATGATGTTTGCTGACGGTTCAAGACTGAATGATGTTTGCTGACGAGGCTGAATGATGTTTGCTGACGGTTCAAGACTGAATGATGTTTGCTGACGGTTCAAGGCTGAATGATGTTTGCTGACGGTTCAAGACTGAATGATGTTTGCTGACGGTTCAAGACTGAATGATGTTTGCTGACGGTTCAAGACTGAATGATGTTTGCTGACGTTAGCTGAATGATGTTTGCTGACGGTTCAAGACTGAATGATGTTTGCTGACGGTTCAAGGCTGAATGATGTTTGCTGACGGTTCAAGACTGAATGATGTTTGCTGACGGTTCAAGACTGAATGATGTTTGCTGACGAGGCTGAATGATGTTTGCTGACGGTTCAAGACTGAATGATGTTTGCTGACGAGGCTGAATGATGTTTGCTGACGGTTCAAGACTGAATGATGTTTGCTGACGGTTCAAGGCTGAATGATGTTTGCTGACGGTTCAAGGCTGAATGATGTTTGCTGACGGTTCAAGGCTGAATGATGTTTGCTGACGGTTCAAGGCTGAATGATGTTTGCTGACGGTTCAAGACTGAATGATGTTTGCTGACGAGGCTGAATGATGTTTGCTGACGGTTCAAGGCTGAATGATGTTTGCTGACGGTTCAAGACTGAATGATGTTTGCTGACGGTTCAAGACTGAATGATGTTTGCTGACGGTTCAAGACTGAATGATGTTTGCTGACGGTTCAAGACTGAATGATGTTTGCTGACGGTTCAAGACTGAATGATGTTTGCTGACGGTTCAAGACTGAATGATGTTTGATGATGATTCAAGACTGAATGATGTTTGCTGACGGTTCAAGACTGAATGATGTTTGCTGACGGTTCAAGACTGAATGATGTTTGCTGACGGTTCAAGACTGAATGATGTTTGCTGAGATTTCGCGCTCGCAGAAACTGTTGTTACTCACATTCTCGTTGCAATACTTGTGGACAAACAGCGGACCGCAAATAAATCAACCGGGTGCCGTCTCCACAATGAAGGTTGGCTGCAATGGATCTCCAACATTGTTTGTCTCTCGCCCTGACTGTACATTCAGTCACAATGCTGGTCGTCCATCGCTTGATGATATCTTCCGACCTGTATCGTCTGCCTCTTGTTGGCTGACCTTCAACCTTACCCTCCAGTATGTTTTGCACAAGGCTGGTGTGTCTTTTAACGTTGTCGAAATACTTTACTTGCCTCTGTGTTATTTCTGTCATCAACCCCCTGTTAATTGCCAGATTTTCCAGAACCGCTGTATTTGCTTGTTTCTGACCGCAAATACCAACACACCACAGCCGTCCACTCTATACAGCCGTCCACTCTATACAGCCGTCCACTCTATACAGCTGTCCACTCTATACAGCCGTCCACTCTGTGCAGCCGTACACTCTATACAGCCATCCGCTCTGTGCAGCCGTCCACTCTGTGCAGCCATCCACTCTGTACAGCCGTCCACTCTATATAGTCGTCCACTCTATACGTCCACTCTGTGCAGCCGTCCAGTCTATACAGCCGTCCACTCTGTGCAGCCATCCACTCTATACAGCCGTCCACTCTGTACAGCCATCCACTCTATACAGCCGTCCACTCTGTACAGCCGTCCACTCTGTGCAGCCGTACACTCTATACAGCCGTCCACTCTGTGCAGCCGTCCACTCTGTACAGCCGTCCACTCTGTACAGCCGTCCACACTATACAGCCGTCCAATCTATACAGCCGTCCACTCTGTGCAGCCGTCAACTCTGTACAGCGGTCCACACTATACAGCCGTCCACTCTGTGCAGCCGTCCACTCTATACAGCCGTCCACTCTAAACAGCCGTCCACTCTGTGCAACCGTCCACTCTATACAGCAGTCCACTCTGTACAGCTGTCCACTCTGTGCAGCCGTCCACTCTATACAGCCGTCCACTCCGTGCAGCCTTCCACTCTATACAGCAGTCCACTCTGTGCAGCCATCCACTCTATACAGACGTCCGCTCTGTGCAGACATCCACTCTATACATGAAACTAGCTTTTAAAAACAATCTTTTGGGCGCTCGCTCGCTTTGAACTCAAGCGTAGTCCATACACGCTAAGCCAAGTAGCACTGGGCTGACTTTTACGTGCGGATTGCTTTCCCTATTACCAGTGCCCCTTGCCAATAGGCGAACTTCAGAGGTACTTGTAATTTACATCCCCAAGTCAAAAGAAGTCAACATTATAGTCCAACTGAATGTTTACCTCCTTGATATTCTCGTAAATCGCTCCTAGCGTGTCTTCGTACATCCGGCTTCGGGGCTTTTAAGCGTTTTCCGCACGTACCCCATAAGAACGCCGCAGTGTGTGCCTACCCGCAGACCGTCCTGCCCTCAGGGCGGCGAACATTTGCACACCCGGTGTATCGTGCCCAAACATCTGACTCGTCCGCTGAGTACAAGAAATATCTACACCCAGTCGACTCCAGGAGCCGTAGTAACACAGTGGCCAGTGTCTTGCTTGCCATGCCAGAGGTCCAGGTTTAAACCCAAACAGATGCAGTATTATTATTGTTTTTGTAAAATACATTGCTTTTGGGGAGCCAGTACGTCTCCGGGGCCGTCCTAGCCTCGTGAAAGTGGATACCTGACGATTGTCAGAATTTTCTGAAATCTTGTGACAAGAGCAGGCGTGGGGGAGGGAGGATGCACCCTCATCTCATTGTGTTATGGCACACAATGGGTAATACTTCACATCCAACGGCAATGTATGTGATGAGACTACCTTTACCTCGAGTCCCCTTTCTCTGTGCCTCTCTCCCTCTCTCTTACCCTTCTCTCTCTCTCTCTCTCTCTCTCTCTCTCTCTCTCTCTCTCTCTCTCTCTCTCTCTCTCTTCCTTGTGTGCCCTTGGGTCATTTCCGAATATGTCTCTCTCTTTCTTGGTCTTGTGTCTGTTCTCTCTCTCTCTCTCTCTCTTTCTTTCTCTCTCTCTCTCTCTCTCTCTCGTGCTCGTTGGTCGACTTCTCTCTACTGCTCTCTGGTTGGTCTCACCTCTCTCTCTCTCTCTATCTCTCTCTCTCTCTCTCTCTTTCTGTCCTGCTTTCTGGTCCGTACCCCTCTCTATGTATCTCTCGTGCTCTCTGGTCCGTTCCCCAGGCTCTATTTCTCTCTCTTCTGCTCTCTGGTTGCTCTCATCTCTCTGTCTCTTTCTGTCCTGCTATCTGGTGCGTTCCCCCTCTCTCTGTCTCTCTCCTCCTCTCTGGTCCGTTCCTCTCTCTCTCTCTCTCTCTCTTAGTCCTGTTATCTGGTTCGTTCCTTTCTCTCCCTCTCCTGTTATGTGCCCCCCTCCTTTCTTTCTGTCATGTTGTCTGGTCCGTTCCCCCTCTCTCTGTCTTTCTTTCTCTCGTTCTCTGGTCCTTTCCTCTCTCTCTCTCTCTCTCTCTCTCTCTCTCTCTCTCTCTCTCTCTCTCTTTCTCCTGTTCCGTGGTCCGTTCCCCTTTCTCTATGTCTCACTCTCTCCTGTTCTCTGTTCCGTCTCTCTTTCTCTTTCATGTTCTCTGGTCCGTTCCCCTCTCTTTGTCTCTCTCTCCTCCTGTGCCCTCTGCTCCCCCTCCCCTCCTCTCTCCAAAGAATATCCCAAACCCAGGCCTGGGAGCCCCAGACAAGACCCAGCAGAGAAAACACTCGTGAATCTTCTGGACCCCAGCCCTTTGAAGCACAGGAACGCGGTCACGAGTGCCAGGTTTATTTTGAGAAATTATGTAAATTCCGCCCATGCGGCATGCAGGCCGCGGCCAGAATGGCTTACAGATCTAGGACTGTGCCAGGACAGCAGTACGCGGCTTCTGGTTTTTTTGTCAATAGTGGCCAAATCTAGAAACTATGCTACTCTTGCACCGCAGTCAATGACAAACAGGCAAGTCGATTTGTACTTGAAATGTTGGGTGTAGACTGGGTAATGGGTAGATGACGACACACAACATGGTAATTGGTGGAGTTCCACATAAAAATGATTAAATTTCGACAGACGTAATGGGTAATGGGTAGATTTCGTTATAAAGTAATGATAATATTTCGACACACATTATTGGTAATGGGTAGAATTCGATACACAGTGTGGATAATAGGTAGATTTCGACATAAAGTAACGCTATTTTGACACACATTATGGGTGATGGATAGATTTCGATATAGAGTAATTATTAAATTCGACTGCGTGTGTGCAATGACTAACTTTTGACAAATATTGCGTAACAGGAACATTTCGACATAAAGTAATGATTACATTTAAAAACACAGTATGATTAATGTGCAGATTTCGAACCACAATGTAAGTAAAAGGTAGATTTCGACACAGTAGATGTAATGGGTAGATTTCAACATAAAGTAATGATTTCAAACAAACGGTATATGAGACTGGACAATGAGTTACTGCTGATACAGAGAATGGGTAATATGTAGATTTATATGGGTACTGGCTAGATATTAACATGGGGAATGGGTAATGGGTAGATCTAACACAGGGAATGAGTATTGGGTAGATTTTAACACAGGGAATGAGTATTGGGTAGATTTTAACACATATGTGAGTTGAGTAGATTTTAACACAGGGAATGAGTATTGGGTAGATTTTAACATTTATGTGAGTTGAGTAGATTTTAACACGGGGAATAAGTATTAGGTAGATTTTAACACGTGTATTGGGTAGATTTTAACGCCAGGGATGGGTATTGGGTAGATTTTACCACTGGGAATAGGGGCATTCTTCCTAAAAACGATCGTAAATTATATAGTTAATTTACTTTACGCTGTGTGATTTCTGCAGTGTGTATCTGAAGAGATGCAGCTAAATATACCAGGCAATAAATCGTGCAATCTATTGTTTGTGTCTTCGTTATTCAAATTCACTACGTGAAAACACCGTTTTGAATTTCTGAAACGTCGCCTCCCATTACCAACTGTGAAGACATTAGATGGATTACTCAATCTGAAGTGTAACATATCGTTACAGGATTGTCGATTGAGATTTCTCGAGGAACCATGGTAGACAATTGACATTACTGTGCGAACATGTGTATATTTCAGCTTGAAGGATTTATCTAGTTGAAGGATATAATTTACTTTATGTTGTGTGAATTCTGCAGTATGTACCTGACGAGATGCAGCGAAATAATGCCAGGCAATAAATCGTGCAATCTATTGTTTGGGTCTTCGTTATTCAAATTATTTAGTGTAAAAAGTATCCCATACAGGGCCCCATTAGTTGATATTGTCGATCACTTCCGGTTCAGTGTGACGTGGACTGCTAGCCCGATTGATGGATGCAATAAATGTTTCCTGGGCCGGAGGGCCCTGACTGTCGTCGGAGTGTATATCTATTTCCACATATAACTGATAGGTGTACACTCCGACGACTGTGAGGGCCCTCCGTGCCCAAAAACATTTATGGCATCCATAGATCGGTCTAGCACTCCACGTCACACTGAACCGGAAGTGATCGATAACACATTGAATGCTCGTTCGGATATGTAAAACATTTTCACAAAGAACATGCTTTCAGACAGTATTTACAACTATTGTGTCACAATTTGCACATATAACTGTGAAATATTATTGGTACGTAATTCCATTTTCTTAGTTCTTTATTTTAGTTCGTAGTGTTTAATATTTTTTAAATATTATTATATCACCTAATGAGGCCCTGTAGGGGATGCTTTTAACACTAAATAATTTAGGACCGTTATTCGAAAGAGTGCCTGGAATAGGTATTGGGTAGATGTTAACACATATGAGTGTTGGGTAAGCAAGCCGACAGACAAACAATAGAAGCCGACAGACAGGCAGACAATGGAAGCCGGAAAGTACCGTTACATCCCACAGAAGGCAATGGAACACTAGCGAAACCTAACACAGCGTAACACCACCATTCACCTCTGCCAGCACTAACACCCACAAACCACCCCTACCCCAACAAAACACCACCGTGCCCCTCATCCCACCCCAATTTGATGTTTACAACAACCCCGGCATCCACCAACCAGCAGGACGAGAAACCATGGCAACCCAGATTGAATCAGGAGAAAGACAATCGCAGAAGTTGCAGAAATGTTGTTGCGCCTGTCACTTGTGATTATAGCTGCCACGACGGCCCAACTCCCCAACTAGTACCAACAGCCAGTACCACAACTGTCAAAACAGGCCAAGGTTTGAATTGCCAGCCCGTTGCCACGAATCTACACCGGCATCCTGTGCAGATGAACCCCCCTGGCTCGCTCGTGAAAAATATCAGCCCTCGTTTCTGATCTCGGATGTTGATGATAGGAAAATAAACACGAGAGGGAGGACAACTTGGGTTTCTGCATCGCGATAGAAAACAGCTCCAAGCTCCAAGATAAGTGGAACTGTGCAGAACCCTGCAGGTCCTTTCTTCTTCCCCTTCTTCTTTTAATTCCTTCTCTTCTTTCATTAATTATTTCTCATTACCTCATCTTTCTTTCTTTCTTTCTTTCTTTCTTTCTTTCTTTCTTTCTTTCTTTCTTTCTATCTTTCTTTTTTTCTTTCTTTTAATCTGTCTGTGTGTGTGTTTTTCTTTCTTTTATTATGTCTGTCTTTCTTTCTGTCACATCCTTCCCCTCAACAACAACCACCTACTTCTCGTTATTAATATGAATATGATTATTTCAAGCACAGCGCACTTCAGTAACTGATCTGCCACTGGTTGACTGTCTCAGGAGTGCCTGACCCAACATATTCTTTATCACTCCAAGCTCCGGCCTATATGATGATAGAGAAGAGAAGAGAAGAGAAAGAAAGAAAGAAAGAAAGAAAGAAAGAAAGAAAAGGAAAGAAAGAAAGAAAGAAAGAAAGAAAGAAAGAAAGAAAGAAAGAAAGAAAGAAAGAAAGAAAGAAATCTTCTACTAATCACCAGACAGGCAGCTACAGTGACAGTCCGCAATATTGGGGCCCCAGGCTGATGGATGGCCGCCCTTCAGCGGCGGCCCGGCCCCCAAATTATAACTGTAATTGCTGAATTGAAGGGAGAATGAGCCAGGTTAGAGCTGGGTGCCGCATGTGACGAGGCAGCGGCGAGGGCATCAGGTAAACCAGGCAAGCTGAGAGGTCGCCGACACCCCTGAGGTCATCAGGATGTTAGCATAAGACAGAAGTAGAATCACTTGTTGGTCTTCCTTGCAGCAATGGCGAGATTTCATGTACAGGTTTTTTTGGTTTTATTTCGCATATCCTTTACAGGACATCGCTGGGTACTTCAATTTTAATTCACCGCAAACAAGAAGTATCCCTTAGAGCCTCATTTGCATCGGTCCGGCAATCACTTTCCGGTTTAGTGTTCGGTGGACTGCTGGACCGATCGATGGATGTTTTTTTTAAGTTTTTGGGCCCGTAGGGCCCTCACTGCCGGTCTCTCTGGCCGAGGGGTTACAACACTTTCTCCGTAATCCCGTTTATCACGCAGAGTCTCGTAGCAGGGCGAGAGCTGGGAGCGGTTCGACACCCCCTGGTGACTTGCGGGATAACTGAGCCGGCCGCTCAGAAAGCAATGGCAAACTACTGAGCGTAATCTTGCCAAGAAATCAACATACAGCTGAAAGATGCTGATGTTGACAGCGATGTCCTGTAAAGGATATGCAAAACATTTAGGGCCCTCACTGCCGTCCAGTGAGGGCCCTACGGGCTCAAAAACTTAAAAAACATCCATCGATCGGTCCAGCAGTCCACCAAACACTTAACCGGAAAGTGATTGCCGGACCGATGCAAATGAGGCTCTAAGGGATACTTATTAATACTTGTTTGCGGTGAATTAAAATTGAAGTAACCATCGCTGTCAACATAAGATTCTTTCAGCTGATTGTTGATTTCTTGGCAAGGTTACGCTTAGTAGTTTGCCATTGCTCTCTGGGCGACCGGCTCACATACCCCGTAAGTTACCGACGCGGAGAGAACCGCTAACGATTCTCGCGCACGGCACGTTACTCACGAGAGTATGCGGGATTACGGAGAAAGTCCTGTAACTCCTCGACCAGGGAGACGGCCATGTAGAAGTAAACGGGTTAAAAATGGGTTTCAAACGCCTCAGACTCAATCTTTGATCAGTTGTAGTAGGACTACAGACTCAATGTTTGGTCAGATTTAGTGGGACTACAGACTCAATGTTTGATCTGTTGTAGTGGGATACAGACTCAATGTTTGATCTGTTGTAGTGGGACTACAGACTCATTGTTTGGTCAGTTGTAGTGGGACCACAATCTAGGACTACAGGCTGAATGTTTGGTCAGTTGTAGTGGGACCACAATCTAGGACTACAGACTCAATGTATGGTCAGTTGTAGTGGGACCACAATCTAGGACTACAGACTCAATGTTTGGTCAGTTGTAGTGGGACTACAGACTCAATGTTTGGTTAATTGTAGTGGGACCACAATCTAGGACTACAGATTCAATGTGTGTCACGTATACAACATGTTCGGAAAGTCAAATATTCAATACCAATAGAATGTCGGATATGCAAAACAACCTGAAACTGGTGTATGTGTATACAGTCACAGGAAAGTCAAATACACAACACCACTGAAAGTCAAATACACAACACGACTGAAAGTCAAACACACAACACCACTGAAAGTCAAATACACAACACCACTGAAAGTCAAATACACAACACCACTGAAAGTCAAATACACAACACCACTGAAAGTCAAACACACAACACCACTGAAAGTCAAACACACAACACCACTGAAAGTCAAATACACAACACCACTGAAAGTCAAATACACAACACCACTGAAAGTCAAACACACAACACCACTGAAAGTCAAATACACAACACCACTGAAAGTCAAACACACAACACCACTGAAAGTTAAATACACAACGTGATTGGACAATCAGGTATACTCATGACCGGAAAGTCAGATATATTCACGACTGGATTTACAAAACGACCGAAAAGTTTTAAAAATAACCAAACAAGCAAACACGACCAGAGTCAGTTATACAAAACAACAGGAAGGTTGTAGTATAGGCGCTACTGGAAAGTCAAATACATCAGCGCTAATGGAAAGTCAAATATATCAGCGCTAATGGGAAATCAAATATATACGTTTAATTGGAAAGTCAAATATATCAGCGCTAATGGGAAATCAAATATATACGTTTAATTGGAAAGTCAAATATATCAGCGCTAATGGAAATCAAATATATCAGCGCTAATGGAAAATCAAATATATACGTTCACTTGGAAAGTCAAATATATACGTTCACCTGGAAAGTCAAATATATACGTTCACTTGGAAAGTGAAATATATCAGCGCTAATGGAAATCAAATGTACAACACGACAGGAAAGTAACAACACAGAAGGAAAGTCACGTGAATACAACGACCGGAGAGTCAAATATGCAATCGCTATTGGAATGTCAAGGAAAGCGCCGAAGGAAATCAAATTTACAACACGACCGGAAAGTCAAATTAACAACACGCCAGAAAAGTTAAATTTACAACACGACCGAAAAGTCAACTTGACAAGAGGACCAGAAAGTCAAATTTACATCCCGATGTTCTACTCAAATAAACAAAATCTACTCCTTGTTTTCCTTAATATTAATGTACAGAAAGAAATAAAAACAGACAGACAGACAGACAGACAGACAGACAGACAGACAGACAGACAGACAGACAGACAGACAGACAGACAGACAGACAGACAGACAGAAAGAAAGAAAGAAAGAAAGAAAGAAAGAAAGAAAGAAAGAAAGAAAGAAAGAAAGAAAGTGAAAATGTACAGGTAGGTTAACATTTAATTCTGCGAGTGCCCATCATCAAATGGTCTGACGACGACCCCGCTTCTGATACCGGACGCCCCATCTCCGAGCCTGGCCTGCCTCAGATTAGTGTGCACATCAAGGGGCAAGGGGAGCTGGATCGGTGCACCTGTCCGCGCCCGACATTTCTGACAAGTAAAAAGAGCAGAAGCACAGAAGCCAGACGTGAGTGACTCCCCCAGAGAGGCAGGCAGCCCGCCGGCCTGTCAATCACCCCTGCTGGCTGCCGCAGTCTGGAGGGTACTGTCTGGGAGTTGGACGTTGAGGCTGTAGACAGAGAAGTGGGCGCTTCTGGCAGCAGCAGGGTCTGGGGCGGATGGACGCCTCGCTGCTACTTTCAGCGTCACTTTCCTTGGGCCTGGATCAGACATGGTCATCTGGTCTCATTCTTCTTCCCCGATCCGAGGACACGCCGAGGGTGATATGGCCCGACGAGAGATCCCATGTAGTTCAGGTAAATTTAACAGCACATCAAGGTAGAATCGTGGGGCCCGGAAAGGTTAACCCAGTCAACAAATGCCTGAAGAAGTCTGATGTGTCGACCGAAAGGTGCAACAATCATAGTACTGCTGTAAACAGGCACAACGCAGTTACGTCTAAAACAACATTCCAGACTAACGCAGGAGAAGAAAAAGAAGGATAAGAACTATGGGGGAAGTAAGACCTCTAGAATTGAATCCAGACCCCCCTGCCCTTCACCGCAAGGTACTATAGGCAGCAGATGACAGTTAGACAGTCTTACAACAGAAATATTTCACCGTCTGAATACAATGTTAGTTATGGACGTGAAGCGATGTCATTGGGCGGGGCACAATTGATCAAACTTAATTTGTGTGTATTTGTAGCGTGTCACCGGGGCAGTAACTAATAGCAACAGTGCAATCTAGCATGCGTGTCCTCAGAGGCGACTAAGGCGGGTTGGCTTGGAACTGACTCCCTCATCCAGTAGAGAACGTCAGCTGCCAAATCCAAGCATTCATGACCGAGTCGAGACAGGGCCGGGCGTGAGTTGTATGACGACCTATGATCCTTTCGGGGATGAAAGTATGAAGACATATTAGAAGAGGAGGAGGGGTGGAGGTGGAGGACGAAGAAGAGGAGGAGAATAAGAAGGAGGAAAATGGGGGGGGGGGGGTGTGGGGGTGACTGCACTGCATGGGACAACCGTTAATAAGTCCATATCTTGGTGGGTTTATAGTGAATTAATTAGAGAAACATGGGCCAGTGGGTGCGAGGTAGCGATGTCTCCTGTGCCTGGTGCACATCAAGTGTGATACACGATTCAAGGTCCGGACTGTGTGGTGTTTCATCATATAAAATAAAACTGATGGTATATTCCCCGTGATGCTGGGGTACTGGATTGATGGCTAGTCGTGTCAGACAAGGACGGTGAACCACAAGCCAGATAATTCTAGGCTGGTATTTACATAACAAGAATAGCCGTCCATGGTTCTGGAGGCATTTCAGAATGGAAGAACAGAAAGAAAAAAAGAAAGAGAAAGAAAGAAGAAAGAAAGAAAGAAAGAAAGAAAGAAAGAAAGAAAGAAAGAAAGTGAAGAACGAAAAAATACCCCCCCCCCCCCCCCCCAAAAAAAAAAAGGCTTAATAACGAAAGGAAAATAAATATTAAAAAAAACACACGATAGAAAGTAAAAATCTATGCAGTAAAAATACCAAGACTGGCAGTGGCTGAAATCTGGCACAAAGTACTGGCCTTTACAATAATAATAATAATAATAATAATTGTTATTATGGTTATGATGATGATGCTGATGTCTGGCGGGGGAAGAAGGCCACAAACCGGGCTACGGCAACCAGACCGTCGATACGAAGACGACACACCCGTGACATAGATGATGATTGACTGCGTCTGGACCCCCGCGGAGTGGCCGGTGCGCGGTCACGTGACGCAGACAAACGCTGTCCACAGCCCATTTCCGGCCAGCCCAGCGGAACAAATCATGGAGGCGCTGCGGCAGACACCCGGGCCAACGGTCCCGTCCACATAAAGCCAATAATTGCCAACAATAAAGTGGGGCCGCAGACAACCCCAGACTTGGCCAGAATTGACCCCTCGCTGGGTTTATATCCATCTAGGCCGGCGGTGGTGATTGAGTGTATTCTCTGGCTGGTTGGGGGCTTCACGCGTCCGGGTGTAGAGCGCCATGTTGCAGCAGTTAAAAGACGGGCAGGTATTGCACGACAACCACAGAGTACAACCTGGCAGCTTTACCTGGTTTTGGTCAATTGTAACAGAGACATGATGTTCGTCCATCATGAATGGCGTTGACCTTTCATTGACGATGACCATTCATTACACTACATCTTATGATTTGATGAGGAACGAATGACTTGCGCTTTGGTTTTGTATAGCGAGGAAGTGGTCGCGCAACACCCTCGCCCCCGCGTCTGTGTCCGACTGGCTCCAGTGGCGAGCATGGCAAGACGACTGGAAGACGGACACAGATGTAGTGGACGTTAGGCTGCCACGGCCAGTTATCCCTGTTTATATTGGCTCTCGGGAGCCTCGGGCCCTTCCGTCAGTTCCTTTAATTTTCAGTTTTAAGACAAGCGTAGCGACAAGCAATGAGCGTATGATTACTTATAGGATCAACACGATTTCCTTCACCGAAGACGGACTGACCGCCAGAGCAGACCACACACAAACATGAGGCGAGAAACTGCCCACAGAAGATAATGCTCGTCTAGTTGCGAGCAGATCTCCCGATTTACGGTTGAGCCTCTCCAGCGCAAATGTGCACATGGCGACTGACCGGACAGACGTTCATGCACACGCAAGCCGAGAGTAGCATCGCTAAAGCTGAGACAAGCATATGACTACTTTGAGACAAGCATATGACTACTGGCAGGATCAACCAGATATCTATCGGACAGACGGACTATTCACGCACACGCAAGCCAAGAGTAGCATCGCTAAAGCGCGCCCTCCCGGTACAAGATGATACATGCAAAACCACTGGACGCTTACCGACGAGCTTTCAAGCCAGGACGATGACAGACAGACAATTCTCTAACCTTCTGAGTCATATCTGTGAACTTCTATAATCAAATCTGAGAACTTGTACAGACAAACCTGTGAACTTCTACAGTCAAATCTGTGAACTTCTACAATCAAATCTGTGAACTTCTAGAGTCAAAATTGTGAACTTCTAGAGTCCAACCTGTGAACTTCTACAATCCCACATGGAAACTTCAACAGTAAAACCTGTGAACTTGTACAGTCACATCTGTGAACTTCTACAGTCAAATCTGCGAACTGTTACAATCAAATCTGTGAACTGCTAGTCAAACCTGTGAACTTCTACAGTCAAACCTGTGAACTTCTACAGTCAAATATGTGAACTGCAGAAGTTCACCTTGGGGTCTGTGAACCTCTACAGTGAAATCCCCACATCCCCACTCCATGATCCTCTACAACGACCCCTGCCATGATTCCTGCTATAATACAAGCATTTCCGCCCAACAAGAAGACAGACTCAGCCACCCCCCGGGGCGCAGACCAGCCAGCTAGAAGCCGGGATGATCCTCAGGGACTGGTGCCGATGTTTGTTGTCGGCCCCAGGCCAGGGACCCTGATCTCCAGATAAAACACGGATACAATGGGCGTTGGCCGGGCGGGCTGTTTGTACTGGTACCTGAGTAGCTGTCTAACTGCGGCCCAATTAATCCCGGGTAAACACACCAGGTGGGTCTGACTGGCGGTCGGGTATCAGGTGAAAGGATTGTAGTTAAGTACCTGGCAAGACTAGGTGTGGAGTGATTACACGACAAAGAAGGACAAGCAGAAATTGGAATTGTTTTGTCTGATGGTGAAGTACAGTGATAATAAGGACAGTTAATCCACACGCAAACAGCAGTCCGGTGCGCTACAAGTAGTAGTAGTATATGTATGGACTACGCTTGAGTTGAAAAGGGCGAACGCAGAATAAACAAGAAGAAGGAGAAGAAGGAAGAGGAGGAGTACGAAGAAGGAGATGAAGAAGATGGGAAAGAGCGGAGAGTAAGAAGAAGAAAAAATGAGGGGGAGAAGGAGAGAGGTGGAGAAGAAAAGGGGGAGGAGGAGGCAGAAGAAAGAGAAGAAGAGGAGGAGGATGGAGAAGAAAGAAGAAGAAGAAGAAGAAGAAGAAGAAGAAGAAGAAGAAGAAGAAGAAGAAGAAGAAGAAGAAAAGGTGGTGGTGGTGGTGGTGCAGGAGAAGAAGAAGAAGAACAGAACAAGAACAAGAACAAGAAGAACAAGAACAAGAACAACAAGAACAAGAAGGGGAGGTGGAAGAGGATGGGAAGAAGAGGAAGAGGAAGAAGAAGAAGAAGAAGAAGAAGAAGAAGAAGAAGAAGAAGAAGAAGAAGAAGAAGAAGAAGAAGAAGAAGAACAACAACAACAACAACAACAAGAACAAGAAGAACAAGAAGAAGGACAAGAAGAAGAACAAGAAGAAGAACAAGAATAAGAAGGGGAGGAGAAAGAGGATGGGAAGAAGAAGAAGAAGAAGAAGAAGAAGAAGAAGAAGAAGAAGAAGAAGAAGAAGAAGAAGAAGAAGAAGATCTCATGACACTCACAGCCCTAAGGCAGTATTTGATGACAGTCATCTCCTCCCTCCGCCCCCCTCCCCCAGCAACCTGACCACACACAAGGGATCTGGCACAAACCCCAGCCCGCCCCACCAGAAACGATCAGACAGTGATCCACTCACTGACCCCCAGGGACGCACCACTCCCACTGTTGGGATGTCGGTCTCAAATGCCACGGTGTCCGACTGTCGCCGCAAACATGATCACTATAGCCGGTAATGTGACCGTGGACAAACACCACTTGCGGCGATTGTCGGCAACTTGTCACCAGATACCCCAATGACATCATCCCAGATTATAGTGTATAACAGGTTGCTTCAAACAGTTCAGGCCGTCGCTGCTTGCGTTACAACTGACATACTGCAAACTGTATCTATCTCTACTAGGTCACACACTGGTTTATGGGCGTGGGTGACCACCTCCATTGCTCATCAGTATGTACACAAGCAATTACAAGTGACCTCTCTCTCCTCCTCCTATTTCTATATCGCCCTCCCTTTCTCTCTTTCACTTTATATTTCTCTCTGTGTGCCTCTCTTTATCTTTCTTTTTTTCTTTTTTTTCTATCTTTTTTGTTTTTAAAAATCTATTTCTCTGCGTCTCTCTTGATCTATTTCCCTTTCTCTCATTCACTCTCTTTATCTATTTCTTATCTGTCTCACTTTATCTATTTCTCCCTCACTCCATCTCTTTATCTATTTCTCTCGCTCCCTCCATCTCTTTATTTATTTCTGTCTGTCTCTCTTTATCAATTTCTATACTTCCCTCCATCTATTTATCTATTTCTCTACCCCCCTCCATATCTTTATTTCTCTACTTCCCTCCATCTCTTTATCTATTTCACTACCTCCCTCCATCTTTTTATCTATTTCTCTACCCCCTTCCATCTCTTTATCTACCCGCCTGCCTGGAGCTGTGGTCCAGTGGTCAAGGAGTGGGATCAGCAATGGGACGGATGTCTACAACTGACCTCCAGCAGATGACGTCACATGACGAAGGCAACAGTCGGCGTGGACCCTGCAGTGCGTAAGTGTACACATAGTATCGTGGCAATGGCGTGGTGGCACCAAGTGGAGTGTGGTCACATGTACTAACTGTACACTACAGTATAACATTGTCAAGTGGAGATTCTCTTCCTCGCTGCAAATTCTGCTAACCATTTTAGAAGACCTGTAGATTCCCTCATCAGCATCATCATCATCATCATCCCCTCCATTGAGTGGACTGGGGTCTCAGCGGGGGCAGACCGAGATAGATTATGCTGGGTTGGTTTGGGTCTCATCGGTGGCAGTCGAGAGATGATGTGGGTTGGACTGGGGTCTCATGAGGGGCAGACATAGAGAGATGGTGCGGGTTGGACTGGGGTCTCATCAGGGGCAGACGGAGAGACATGATGCGGGGCGGACTGGGGTCTCATCAGGGGCTGACCGAGAGAGATGATGCGGGGTGAACTGGGGTGTCATCAGGGGCTGACCGAGAGAGATGATGCGGGGTGTACTGGGGTCTCATCAGGGGCAGACGGAGAGAGATGATGCGGGTTGGACTGGGGTTTCATCAGGGGCAGACGGAGAGAGATGGTGCGGGGTGGACTGGGGTCTCATCAGGGACAGACCGAGAGAGATGATGCGGGGTGGACTGGGGTCTCATCAGGGACAGGCGGAGAGAGATGATGCGGGGTGGACTGGGGTCTCATCAGGGGCAGACCGAGAGAGAGATGATGCTGGGTGGACTGGGGTCTCATCAGGGACAGACGAAGAGAGATGATGCGGGGCGAACTGGGGTCTCATCGGGGGCAGACTGAGAGAGATGATGCAGGGTGGACTGGGGTCTCATCAGGGGCAGAAAGAGAGAGATGATGCAGGGTGGACTGAGGTCTCATCAGGTGCAGACGGAGAGAGATGATGCGGGGTGGACTGGGGTCTCATGAGGGGCAGACGGAGAGAGATGATGCGGGGTGGACTGGGGTCTCATGAGGGACAGACCGAGAGAGATGATGCGGGGTAGACTGGGGTATCATCAGGGGCAGAGAGAGAGAGAGAGAGAGAGAGAGAGAGAGAGAGAGAGAGAGAGAGAGAGAGAGAGAGAGAGAGAGAGAGAGAGATGATGCGGGGTGAACTGGGGTGTCATCAGGGGCAGACTGAGAGAGATGATGCGGGGTGGACTGGGGTCTCATCAGGGGCAGACGGAGAGAGATGATGCGGGGTGGACTGGGGTCTCATCAGGGGCAGACGGAGAGAGATGATGCGGGGTGGACTGGGGTCTCATCAGGGGCAGACATAGAAAGATGATGCGGGTTGCACTGATACACAACACAAGGGACAGAAAACTGTGGGATGAGTGAACAGCTACGCCAGTTGGCACGGCACGTGATGATGAGCTAAACCCAGGGTCGCGACATAACCCAGTCTTTGGTGGATCCTAGAATCACTTTCGGGATCCATAAACACCCCTCTCCAACCAGGCACCGACCCCAGACTCATGTACTTCTACGCCTGTACGCCGCTGGCATCAATAGCGCAGTGGCTCCAACCAACCAATTAACACTAAAATAACAAGGAGCTGGCGGCGGTACAACCATTCTTCTTGAACTTGTCTCCATCCATGTTTTCCCTTTCAGAGTCAGGTCACCCAACTCACTAATGTTTGTCCAACTTCCGCCCTAATTCCAACCTTATTCACAACTTGGAATGGAACCAATCCCCCTATACCGTATTGACACAAGCCCCAACAGTGTGAGGACACAAACAGCCACCAACCAGGCCGGTATGAAACATCAGAGAGTTCATATCACGCCCTTGGTCTGGCAAAACCCGGGCTAAAAGACAAATACAGCCATGGATAACAAAGACATTCGCTGCCGGGCAAGTCCCGCGGCAAATCTGTTTTCTTTGAACAGCGCCGAGTCCGTTCATTGGTCAATATTGTTCCACAACACGTTCCGTTTCTTCCCGTCTCCTCTTCTGTCTTTGATGGCAAATTCAATCCGGCAGACTTCGCCATTTTCTTGTCTAGGTCCGGCATTCAAGTTTCTCAATCTCCTCGACATGTTACTTTAGGGAAAATAGTTGTCTGTCCTTTACATGACGAGGCACTCAAGTCCGACATGTATTGTCTGAGACGTACTGGACAATTTTAGTTCAGTAGTTTGCCATTAGAAGTCATCGTGGCCGCAAGGATAAGAGAGTTACAGTCTTAAAGACTTCCGGTGCCGGCATGAGGAGGTAGATAACAACCCCCTACACCGGCATTAAGTTGGCCTTTGACGTTGACCTCTCGTTCAGAAATCAATGGCAAGCTACTAAACGTTAAATTTCCTAGAAAGTCTAGCTGGGGTTAATGGCACCGTCCTGCAAGAGACGGTGTTCTTTGTTGGCTACTGCAGTACCATGCCCCGTGTTCTTTGTTGGCTACTTCAGGCTATGCAGGTCATGAGGCCTCTTCACTGAGCGCCCAACGAGTCACGTCTCTTAACGTGAGGACTCCTCTATCACTGTGATTCCAATGAGTCAGTGTCTTAATGTAATGACGTCCCTTCACTGAGCGTCCAAAATGGGAGTCTCCGTAACGAAGTAGTCAAGTCGTCTGATTCGGGCTCCGAAAGTTGTTGGTTCGATTCAAGGCCGCATCCTTCGGTTAAAGAGTGCATTTTTTCGGAGACTCCTAGGGGTCTCGCTGGAGCTACGGAGTTCGTGCTTCGTGAAACTTCTTCTTCTGCTGCTTTCATCCGGATTTTTTTTCTTCCGGATGTGACTGCGTTGTGCCTGTTTACAGCAGAGCTGCGTTCTTGCGCCGTTAGGCCGACACATCCGACAACTGCGGGCATTTGTTGACCGGGTTAACCTTCCCGGGGGTTTCTTAGGACGTTTGAATCTCACTGTTGTGGTGTTATCATCTCAGGCAGTTGCTGCTGTCTCCAAGCTGGGAAGTTGTGTGCATTGTAAATGGGCTTGACTGTTGATATGTTAAGTATGGGATCTGCCCTAATCTTTCGTTTTGCAGTTTCTACAAAGTTGCTACGCTTCAGTCTTCCTTTTCCAAAACCATTAAACCTGTTATACATAGGATGGTCTGTCAATCTTCTAAATTGTTCTGCTTGTTGCTGGGCTCTGCTATCTCTTCTATCCTGCATTGGTTGTAAACAAGTGATCTTTTCTAGTTCATTAATAGGCGTTGTCTTCAGGCTTCCAGTTATGATTCGCATTCCTTGGTTTTGGACTCTACTTATTTTGTTAAAATTTGACTTAGCTGCTGTTGCCCAAGCTGCAATGCCATATTCCAGTACTGGCCTCACCCGTCCAGTATACAACTTCTTGAGAACTTTCTCATCTGCTCCCCACGTTGTACCAGCAAGCTTTTTCATGATTGCCATTCTCTGCCTTGCTCTTGTTCGATTTTTCTCAACCTGTGTCTTCCATGTCAGGCGACGATCAAAGGTGACTCCTAGATAGTTTGGATTTTCTTCATGGCGCAATATTTTTCCATTCAATACCAGCTTAGGTTGCTGAGTTTTATTTGAGAGGGAGAACACTGTGCATGTTGTTTTCTCCTCACTTATCTTCACTAGCCATGATTTTGACCAGTCCCCTAGCGCTAATAAGGCTTGCTGTATTCTGCTGTTAGCTGTACTAATATATTCTTCAGATGTCCATATGGCTAGGTCATCTGCAAAGGAGGATGTGTGTACTCTGGCTGGAAAATTTTCCGTGATGTCATTTATATATGTTAGGAATAATGTTGGTGAAAGAACTCCTCCTTGGGGGACACCTTGCTCCAACAGCATCATTTTACTGGTTTGTCCTTGTACTTTTGTCCTGGCAGTTCTGATCTCAAGGTAGCGGCTGATCCATTTATACATTTTTCCACAAACATGCATTTTTTGCAGTTTTACTTTCAGTCCTTCTTTCCATACTTTATCAAATGCTTTTTCTAAATCTATCAAGACTGCTAGTGTGTGCTTTTTCTCTTGGAAGGCATCCTCTATTTCCTGAGCTATATAGGTTATTTGATCTTCAGTGGATCTGTACTTTCTGAATCCTGCTTGGTGTGGTGTTAAGAGTTTGTTTTCTTCCAGATGCCATGTTAGCCTGCCATTGATAATGCGTTCCATTAATTTTCCTACACAGCTAAGTAGACTGATAGGTCGATAGCCATTTGGTTCTTCCAGGTCTTTTCCTTTCTTTGGGACTGGTATTAGTATAGCTTCCTTCCATGCCTGTGGGACTATTCCTCTCTTCCAGCTGTTATTTAGGACTGCTAGTAGTTTCTTCTTTGCCTTGGTGCCTAGTCCTATTAGCATTTCATTTGTGATTCCATCCTTTCCTGGTGATTTCTTCTTTTTTTAGGGTATTCATTGCCTGTTCCATTTCTTCCATTGTTAGATTTGCCATCATATATTCTGCTGCTGTCTCTGTATTTCTATGATGTATCTGTTTGTCTTTGATTGCTTTCTTCTGTTCGGTTGTAATATCAATGTGGTTTGCATTTGCATAGTGTTCCATTAGTGCATTTGCAGCCTTTTTTCCTGTAAGCAAGGCATTTCCTTGTTTAATTGTTATTTGTTTGTTTCTAGGTCCTTCATTGTTCATGGCTTTCACTAGTTTCCATAGTTTGTTTCCATCCCTGTCAAAATTCAGGTTTTCTGTTTTTTCCCTCCAACAATCTCTTGTTGTTTGATTTACTGTTCTTTTATACTTTGCTGAGATGGCTTTGAGAGAGATGTTTGCTTCAATTGTTTGTTCTCTCTCTCTGCTGTCTCCCTGGCATCTTCAACTTTGTCCTCCAAACTTTGTAGTTCTTCAGTCCAGTATGGTTTGTAATTTTTCCTCGCTCCTCTAGGAATGGACTCAGTGGCCGCCTGTATTATCGCTCTGTTTATACTTTCCACCATTTGCTTCATGTTGCCATATCGTGTATTTATGTTTTCACAATATTTGCCTGTTAGTATGGCAAATCTGTCCCAATCTGCTCGTTTGTAATTCCAGCGGGGCAAGTGCTTTTGCTCCTGTGGAACATACTCCATATTCATTACAAGCTTGATTGGTCTGTGGTCACTACCTGCTAATTGGTCAAGCACATGGCGATCGATTTTGTGGAGGATGTCTCCTGTGCAGAAAGCTAAGTCTGGAGTAGAAGTGGTAAGCCATCTTCTGGAGTAGAAGCTCGGTGTGTCATCCGCTTTGTTGAGTAGATGGCGATCTGAGCCTATTTCCCAGTCCTCTAATTCATCTCCTCTTTTGTCAGTATCTGGGTATCCCCATCTTTCTGAACGGCTATTAAAGTCTCCGACAATAATGCAATTTGTGTCAGTTATTTTCATGTTTGAGAGTGTAAGGTCCTTATCTGCTGGGCTATACAGATTGTAGATTCTTATTTTCACGTCCTTTATCATTATATCAACACCTATAATTTCCGTTTGGTTGTCAGAGATCACAGATACTTCGCTGCAAGGTATTGTATTTCGTGTAAGTATTAGAACGCCTCCTTTGTGTCCTTCGCGGTCGAAACGTGTGGCCTGATATCCTCTGACTGAGAATTTGCGATTGGCGTTGAGGTGTGTCTCTTGAATGCATGCCACATCTATTCTATCTTTATGAAGACGCTGTGTTAGGGAGTCTTTCTTCTTGTAAACTCCTTCGGCATTCCACTGTAGTATGTTGAGTGTCCGGGGTATTTGGTCAATAGCTCTTAAGCTACTCCTCTGTGCCTTGACCCCACAGCACAGGGGAAGGTGACCACCAGTAGTCATGGGTGGACCCCCTCGAGGCAGGGGGCCCGGCACTATCGCCGCCTGATAGGACTTCGCGGGATTAGCACCATAACGATTAATTTTGATTTGTGACATCATGAATTAAGTTACGCTGCACTGCTTTGTCAAGCCTGTGGCTCAGTACATCCGATTTCGACAAGCATTTATTCGGGATGCTTTCCCTAGCCTTTGACTGTCCCCAGTCTACCTACAAGGCAACAGGTTTTACGTTGCACTGCTTTGTCAAGCCTGTGGCTCAGTACATCCGATTTCGACAAGCATTTATTCGGGGTGCTTTCCCTAGCCTTTGACTGTCCCCAGTCTACCTACAAGGCAGCAGGTTTGTGTGTCTCTTCGTCTGGTCCCTCTCACTTGACCTGTCCGACATGGGTGGCCCTACCAGTAGCTGTGCTACCGTCGGCATAGCTCTTGGGGTCATTGGGACGCGCAAGCCCCTCTACCTCGTCACGGTGGACACACAGCAGAGGGGGCTTCGTGATACGCTTTCCGCGCTGCGGAAAGAAACAGCCATATAGGGTAATAACCGGGTGCAATGAAGTAGACCCCATCGACTTTTTTTTGTTTACTGAGCGTCCAGTGAGACAGTCTCTTAATGTAATGACGCCGCTTCACTGAGCGTCCAATGAGACTGTCTCTTAATGTAATGACGCCGCTTCACTGAGCGTCCAATGAGACAGTCTCATAATATAATGACGCCCCTGTCACCGACGCCCCGTGGCTAAAGTCTATACACGCATGTGTCAATGAGCCAAGGTCTCGCATGCATGCACGAACTGCCGGCATCAAAACAACAACAAAGAGAAAACACAGCTAATATCCAACATAAGACGTAGATCTGCCTATTTAATGAAGTGCACTTTTTCACACATACAAGCCTTCCTCTCCCACCGGCTCTCTCCTCCTCCCTCGCACCGCCTCACGTTTCTAGCTCTCATTATACCAATTATGTGAGCGGGAATGTATCACTGGCAATCAGGCCTGCGCTGACACGCCGACATCTGCCTTCGATCACATCCAGGCCTGGCCTCGTTATGCCATGACCTACAAAAATGGTGCGGTAATGACCCGATCCAGGCCCGCGAGGGGACACGAACACACGACGCTTGCCGTCACATCAACGTCCTTGCACTGACAATGATGATGATGATGATACAACAGGTAACCACGATGATGATGATGATACAGCAGGTAACGATGATGATGATGATAATATAACAGGTAACGGCGACGATGATGATTATTATTATAAAACTGGCGATGGTAATAATAATAATAATAACAATAATAATAATAATAATAATAATAATAATAATAAACTAGTTGTTGTTGTTTGTCCATCAAGAATGATGATGACCATTCATTTCATCCAGTGGGGTTGAAGGTGTGGAGCCGTGGGTTCTAAGATGGCTGATAAGGCCTATTTTGGCTCGAAATGTTCTTTGACAATGTGGACAAAGAATGCTTGACGTCTCTGGAGGAGGATTTCCTGCAGTGGTTTTTCTGTCCTGCCTTTTCTTCACAGCTCTTGCAGTCCTGGTTGCCTCACATATAACTGCACCTTTGCGCAATGATGCACGCCACGAATTTCGGTCTCTGGCTGCAGCCTCCCAGGTGTCATGATGAATTCCAAAAGCATTCAGTGAAATTTTCAGAGTGTCTTTAAAACGTTTCCTCTGGCCACCTTGGGAGCGTTTACCACAACGCAGTTCGCTGTAAAAAATTCGTTTAGGGAGCCTGTGATCTGGCATGCGAGTCAAGTGACCAGCCCAGCGAATCTGATTCTTCATCAGTAGAGTGTGAATACTGGGCATGGATGCTCTTTCTAGGACTTCAGTGTCTGGAATCTTGTCTTGCCATTTAATCTTCAGTAGCTTCCTTAGGCAGACTGTGTGGAAGTGGTTTAATTTCCTAGCGTGTCGCTGATAAACAGTCCAGGTTTCACAAGCATATAGCAGTGTGGGTAATACAACTGCTCTGTAGACTTCTAGCTTTGTTTGCAGGCTTATTCCAGTTCTGTCCCATACATTCTTGTACAGTCTGCCACTGGCCTTGGAGATTCTTGCATTCACTTCGTCATCAATTGTGGCAGCTTGTGACACGGTGCTGCCAAGATAGGTAAATTTGTCTACAACACTTAGTCTATGATCATTCACTTTGATATTCGGCACAGTGTGATTATTCCCTGGAGCTGGCTGGTACATAACTACAGTCTTCTCCAAGTTGATATTGAGCCCAAAGTTGGCACAAGCATGTGAGAAAGCTGAAACATTATGTTGCATGTCCGCCTCTGAGTTGGCGTATAGAGCGCAATCATCAGCAAACAGGAGCTCTC
The DNA here is from genome assembly GCA_014155875.1 of Cepaea nemoralis. Lineage (NCBI taxonomy): Eukaryota > Metazoa > Mollusca > Gastropoda > Stylommatophora > Helicidae > Cepaea > Cepaea nemoralis. Next base: position 182,890 of record JACEFZ010028322.1, read on the forward strand.
TGACGGTGCCACTGTTAATTTTGGTTTTAGCTTTCAGCCTTCTGAGATTGAATAACTTTCCATCCATACGGTAGTTGATGTCTATTCCAATGTCGTCGTTCTCGAAGGCATTCATCAACATGGCTGAAAACATGAGGCTGAACAGTGTTGGTGCCAGGACACATCCTTGCTTCACTCCATTGGTGACAGGAAAGGGTTCAGACAGCTCACCATTTTCCTGTACTCTTGCCTGCATGCCGTCATGAAATAGCCGCACTATTTGGACAAACTTTCGTGGACAGCCATATTTTGCCATAATCTTCCACAGTCCTTCTCTGCTGACTGTATCAAAAGCCATGGTAAGGTCAATGAAAGTGGAGAACATTTCGCAGTTCTGTTCCTGACATTTCTCTTGCAGCTGCCTTGCAGCGAAAATCATGTCAACAGTTCCACGTTCTTTTCTGAAGCCACATTGACTCTCAGGAAGAAGACCTTGATCGAGATGGGCTGTGAGGCGATTGAGAAGAATTCTGGCGAGTATCTTCCCTGCAATTGAAAGCAAGGAGATGCCTCGGTGGTTGTCACAGGATTGGCGGTTTCCTTTACGTTTGTAAAGGTGGACTATTGACGCGTCCTTAAAATCTTGTGGCATGGTCTCGTTCATCCATATGTTTGTGAAGACTCTGTGAAGCTGCTCTGTTAGGACCGGCCCACCTGCCTTGTATATCTCTGCTGGGATGGAGTCAGGACCAGGTGCCTTGCCGCTGGAGAGTTGCTGGATGGCTTTGTTTATTTCCACTATGGTTGGCAGGTCATCAAGAGTCTCATTGGTGGGAACTTGAGGAAGGCAATTGATGGTTTCATCATCGAAGAAGGAAGTTGCATTTAAGATGTTGCTGAAATGCTCTGCCAAGCGTTGGAGGATTTCTTTCTTATCGGTGACCAATGTTCCCCCGTCTGCACTGAGGAGGGGAACTATGCCTGGTGATGAAGGACCATAGACCGCTTTCAGTGAGTCGTAGAAGTTTTTCATATCGTGTCTGTCAGCAAAGCCCTGAATTTCATCAGCTTTGCTGCTCAGCCAGGAGTCCCGCATGTGCCGAAGTTTCTGCTGCACTACTCTCTGAATGTTCTTGAAAGCATCTTTTTTTTATGTTGACTTTGGGTCATTCAAATGTGCCTTGAGGAGAAGATGTTTCTCGGCCAGCAATTGGTTGATGTCTTCGGAATTTTCATCAAACCAGTCTTTATGCTTTCGGGGGGCTGGACCCAGGATTTCCATAGCAGTGTTGTAAATCGTGTCCTTTAGGGCTCTCCATTCTATAAACTCTCCATTCCATAAACTAGTAATGATGATAATAATACATCAATTATTATTATTATTATTATTATTATAAAACGTACTCCGTGGCGAAGAGGTTACGGGCGCGGTTCGTAATCCCACATACCGCGTTCGAAACACAACTGCGCGCGATTTGGCAGCAGACTGCCTTGCGTTTGTTTTTACGAAGGTATGGGTGTCGGTCGTTCAGAAAGCAATGGCAAACTACTGAACGTAAACTTGTCAAGACATCAACAACGGCAAAAAAAAATGCTGGTGTTGACTGCAAACGTCTTGTAAAGGATATGCAACTAACTTATAATAAAACTGACGATGGTAATAACAATAATAATAATAAAACTGGTGATGATGATGATTATAATAAAAGTGACGATGATAATAATAATAACAATAATAATAATAATAACAACAATAATAACAATAATAATAATAATAATAAAACTGGTGGTGATGATACTAATATCAAAAGTTACAAAACTGGTGATTATGATATTGATAATAATATTAAATACTATTAATAAAAATAATGATAATACTAATACTACTACCATCACTAATAAAACATTACTAATAATAATAACAATAATGATAATAATACCAACGATAACTATAATATTAATACTAATAACTACTAATTCCAACAAATACTACTACAGCAACTGCTGCTGTTACCACTACTACTACTACTACTACTACTACTAATAATAATTATAAACAGAAGTAAAAGGAGAATACTTTAAAAAAAAAAAAAAACCACACACACACACACACGAAAAAAAGGACGTTTTAC
>JACEFZ010028322.1:187500-222500 GCA_014155875.1 Cepaea nemoralis
ATGCTACAAACGTCACCCAGCTTCACAGAACACAGAAATGCTACAAACGTCACCCAGCTTCACAGAACAAAGAAATGCTACAAACGTCACCCAGCTTCACAGAACACAGAAATGCTACAAACGTCACCCAGCTTCACAGAACACAGAAATGCTACAAACGTCACCCAGCTTCACAGAACACAGAAATGCTACAAACGTCACCCAGCTTCAAAGACGATCATCCACCCCCCGAGCTTGACAGCGAAACCACATCAAGGACAATGTCAGCTCCACCCGATACACCAGCAAACACATCTCCACACACAGCATTCCCCACACCCCGGCAACAAACGACACTAACTGGACATTTCTACCGGAAAATCCCACCGTCCACTCAGAAGACAATTCTAGAACGCCGGGGTCAGCTGACCCCACTGCGGGGATGAATCAGGAAAAATTAGTAGCCAGCCGAGGTCCAGGGGGTCACGTGGTCAGTCGCACCTATTCTACGATGAAGTGAAAGAGACGCGGACAGTGAACCTTGGGGTCAGCAACGAAATGACCGCCCAGGGAGAGAGTTGTCCAGTGGCGTTTGCAAGTGTCCACTAGCGGGAACTGAGGCCCGGCCATAAAATGTTCAACTGCAGCAGGAGGGGAATGGGAAAGCTACCACTGTTGGCGGGAAACAAAGGGCGGGGAACTACCGGGAACTGAGGCCCGGCCATAAAATGTTCAACTGCAGCTGGAGGGGAATGGGAAAGCTACCACTGTGGGCTTTTGTTGTCGGGAAACAAAGGGCGGGGGGTTGTGTGTGTGTAACCGTGGTCTAAAATTTACTGTTGGGTGTTGTACGCCAACACAACATGGGGGAAGACAGGGGTATCAGAGACATGCGACGACAGACACACATCAGAGACATGCAGGAGAAGACTGGGAGACACAACAGACAGAGACATTTGTGACATGAAGGAGAAGACAGGCACAAAAAGGACACACAGGAGACGACAGATATATAAAAGACATACATGTGAAGACAGATAGACACATACGAGACATAGGAGTAGACAGCAAGAAACATCAGAGACATGCTTCAGAAAAGACAGAATACACATAAAAAACATATTTAAGAAAACAAGAAAAGACAGAATACACATAAAAGCCATATTTAAGAAACAGACAGACATTAGACAGACATTTGACAGACAGCAGCAAACATATATGAGACAGACATGAAGAACTCTCTGTGTCTGATTGTCAACACAAGAACACGGAGCTGATCCACGACTCTGGTGATCGTGTAAGATGACGAAACATGACTGCCCATTCATATCGGCATGACACATGATGTTGATGATTATGAGTTTGCCGTTGCTTTCAGAACAGCAGAGACTTAAACTATTGTGAAAATCAACGCAATGAGATCTGCTGTCACATGGCTTGCGACTGACTTCGAGCCCGCTTTGTTGGGATTGTACAGCCGCGTTCACTTGTCCCACAGCCACGTTCTTTAAGCCCACAACCACGTTCACTAGCCCCACAACCACGTTCGTTCGCCCTACAGCCACAACCCCGTTCACTTGTCCCACAGCCACAACCCCGTTCACTTGCCCCACAGCTACATTCACTTGCCTCACAGCCACCGACACAGGTACACAGTATGCAGGTATCCAGAGATGAGACCCAGCCACAGACACAGGTACACATTATGCAGGTATCCAGAGATGAGACCCAGCCACAGACACAGGTACACATTATGCAGGTATCCAGAGATGAGACCCAGCCACAGACACAGGTACACATTATGCAGGTATCCAGAGATGAGACCCAGCCACAGACACAGGTACACATTATGCAGGTATCCAGAGATGAGACCCAGCCACAGACACAGGTACACAGTATGCAGGTATCCAGAGATGAGACCCAGCCACAGACACAGGTACACATTATGCAGGTATCCAGAGATGAGACCCAGCCACAGACACAGGTACATAGTATGCAGGTGTATACAGAGATGAGACCTAGTGACATGCGTACAGGCACTCACCCCGAGGTTTTCTGGCTGTCCAGGCACGGCAGCGATGCTCTCGGACTTGTACGTAGTCCATCCCAGACTTGCTTGTTTGACCGAGTCCAGCGCCGAGTCCAGCAAGACCACTGTGGAAGAGACAAGCCCATGTACAGAAATAACAAGATGATCACCGTGGCAGCGACAAGTCCATATACAGCACCCTGGTACACACGTCGTACAGGCGAAGCAACCAGGACGCTGCTAACTAGGCAGAAAGATCGCGTTCTTCTGTCTATGTCCTCTACTGGGCCGTCAGGTCAGCACTCCTTAGTAATGTTGTGTTGACACACACACACACACACACACACACATATCAATCAATCAATCAATCATGTGCCATGCCGGAAAGCGTGGGCGGTCATGACTCGCCATTTCACTCGATCACCAGTGTCGTGGATCAGCTCAGTGTTCCTGTCTCGTCCATGCCATATGGCCAAGCCATCCAGGTATTTTCCTCTCGGTCTGTTCCCTTCGATCTTGCCAGTTGTCACTAAGTTCTCCAATCCATTTCTTCTCATAACATGTCCAAAAAATTTTGACTGTATTTACTACGTCTAATTTCTCTAATCAGTTTACGATGTTCATTTGTCTCCTGTAGTACTTGGTCATTGGTTTTTCTGTCTGTCCATGGTATTCTTTGCATTTTCCTCAGAAACCATATTTCTGCAGCCATCAGATGTTTTTCAGCTTGACTGCTCATTGTCCAAGTTTCACATCCATACAAAAGAACAGGCTCTATGTATCCCCTCAACACTCTTTTTCTCGTTTCAATTGACATCTTTTTATTGGTCAGAATGTTTTTCATCTTGCTAAAGGCTACTTTCGCCATGGCGAATCTTGTTCTAATCTCATACATACACACACACACACACACACACACACACACACACAAACACACACACACACACACACACATATATATATATATATTTACTGTGCTGTTTTTGTTGTTCTGTTAACAAAGAGTTTTGTGGAAACGTGTGTTTATTTCTATCTGTCGAACTTCACAGCTTCAATCAGGGGAGATAAAGTGATAGTTTCCCCTTGACTTCCACTGCTTTACACAGAGATAACTATGAGATAACTCGCGACCAACACAAGAGCTGAAATACTTGGATGATGATGATGATGATGACGACAACGACGACGACGATGATGATGATGATGATGATGATGATGATGATGATGATGATGATGATGATGAGGATAGGACTCAACAAACCCTCCCAATAGACGTCAGTATCGTGGTATAATGATGTCTATATCTTACAAAGTTTTCTGTGTCCAAAATAGTTTTCTGTGTTTAGTATAATGAATGTTTTCTGCGCCCAACTACGGACTAACGTGTCAAAATGATCGTTTTCTAAGGCAATATCCCCTACACGACAGCCTTGACCCGCAGCTGCCACTGAAGCCTGCCCAGCAGGTAAGTGTCTTCCCTATTTCCCTATTTATGTGTCCTTTCATGTTCTCTTCAGTACCGCACCGGGTCTTTAATTGCTTCCCACCAAAAGTAACAGCCTGGTCGGCACAGTTTGACATCCCCTTGTTGTCTTCTGTCTCCCACCTGGCCTGGTCTCATTCATCTCCACCGCCGGCTATCAGTACTTGACTGGGGTCACCTCAGGTGAAGTATCCAGCCCTGAAATACCTGTCAGACTACCTGTGGTGTTATCACCGTTGGGCGGCGTCTGTCGTGGTCCCCGGGGGGAGATAGCAGGGAAGATTCCACTTCAGGGCGGCGGGTTTGTCTGCGGGGTATTGTTGGTACACAGACGGGACTGCTGTCTGCCCTGGAGGTTGACAAGAGGCCACAGCTATAGAGAAATATCCTTTACAGTTTTATCATTGCTGTTATCTGCTGATCCTGATATTAACATTCAAAGATGAACTTTATGCAAATAACTCACTTGCACCTGGTCGTCTAGACAGACAATAGTTTGTCACGTTGTGCTTAAAAAACAAAAGGCATGATAACCAAACGCCATGGTGGTACGACCAGGGATGAAGCTATACCTCTCCATAACACAAAGACTGGGTTGAATTTTAGAGACCATGTGTTGTCCTTGCAGCATGATCCCTCTCTCGGCCTGCCTAGTTTGCTCCAGAGGAAAGGTAACACCAATACTTCTGGAACTAGGCAAGCTGCAGAAGCTGCCGGATCAGCAAAGTAATGCTCTAACTGTCCACCTGTTGGAGCTCTCTTCCTAGACCAGTTGCCGACCAATGTTTAGGGAAGTTCATGCAAACAACCAGGTTATACCAACGATAACAGTCATATTCGGATAATATACTCGTAGTTCAGACTACTACTACTACTACTACTACTACTACTACTACTACTACTACTACTACTACTACTACTACTACTGCTGCTGCTGCTACTACTACTACTCCTGCTGCTACTACTACTACTACTACTACTACTACTACAACTACTACTACTACTACTACTACTACTACTACTGCTACTACTACTACCGCCGCCGCCACCACTACTATTACCACCACCACCACCACCATCACCACCAATACTACTATTTCATCACCACTACTACTATTACTACCACCACCACCGCCGCCACCACTACTACTATTACTACTACCACCACTACTACTATTACTACTACCACCACACTACTACTACTACTACTACGACTACTACTACTACTTCTACTACAATAACAACAACAACAACTACTACTACTACTACCACTACTACTATTATTACTACTAGTACTACTACTACTACTACTACTACTACTACTACTACTACTACTACCACCGCTGCCGCCACCACTACTATTATCACCACCACCACCACCACTACTACTATTACACCACCTCTACTACTATTACTACCACCACCACCGCCACTACTATTATTACTACCACCACCACCACTACTACTATTACTACTACTACTATCACCACCACCACCACCATATCATCAAATCAGAAGATACCGATAAAACAAAGAAACATCCGAACTGGAAACTGCCCAGAAAACTCACGCTACAATAAAGGCGTCCAAGTGTCTAGAACTGGCGGAAATCCGTCGGCCTATTTACCAACATAATTGCCCGATATTTCTTATGTAATTCCGGTACATTGCCAGGATTCATCAACGGCGAGGGGTCTTAGTCGCTCATCCCTCTCATCCCCAACAACTCAGCAATCCCCTAAACAGGGAAGCTCCGGGGCCGAGAGGTTGTCGCCACGTGACGGATGAGCCAACAGAGAAATCAGCTTTTGAAAGGTCAGCCAAACAGAAGCTGTCGGATTTCTCTAATCAGCAAAACATCTTTCCCGCTCGAGGACAGAAGGAATCGTTTGGGAAAATCCGAAAATGGAAGAGCTTGTTTTCACGTGTTTCACAATGAATGACTGTTGTTGTTGTTATTGTTGTTGTTGTTGTTGTTGTTGTTGGTGTTGTTGTTGTTGTTGATGATGATGTTGATGGTGTATTGGTTGCTGGGTTGGTTGGTGAACCTTCTAGGACAGTGGTTCTCAACATTTTTTGGCCCATGCACCCCTTCACCATATGTTCAGAATGTTATTCCCTTCTTTCGTATTTCCTCCGCCCTATAAATTCCCTCCCCCCCCCCTTCCACACACACACACACAGTATACGTAAAAATGGAAGCTAAATTTAATAACACATAATAGAACATGTCTAGACGTCTACATAAAACGTGATTTGCGGGTCTACTTACGTTGTAAAACGAATTTGAGAAGGGCGAGAAGTACAGAACTGTAAAATGTGGAGGGAAAAACAATATCAAGTAATCATTTCTTGTATTAACGTGATCTTTAAATAATCTTAATCCCCCTCCCACCCTTGGAAACCCTAAACTTCACTCCTGGGGGAGGGTGAATTCCCTACCGGCTGAGAACCACTGTTCTAGGAGACTGTTTTAACTGTGAAGTCCAAGGTGATGATATTGTGGTGGTTTGCGCCGTGGGAAGTGATTGCTTCTGTCGTGGTCAAGATGTTGTAGACAGACTACTCCACGTCCGCTACCAGCGTATCATATCCAAGGGGGGGGGGGGGGAGGTATGTTTAGGATATCGTCTTCCCCATCTCCAAGGTGAACAAACCAACCAGCGGGGTGTGCGAGAGTGGTACGGGAAGCTCATATCTGTGGAGAGAACTGATGTAGCACAGCACGCACGGGCAGGCGGGGATCGAGTCTTCGTTGGTCATGTTTCCTGTACGGATTTAGTTGAGTGAAGTCAAGAACCGACATCACAGCACTCGGGGCATTATTAAACGGGCTCCGTCCTCATCTGCAACAGCCAGCGAAGAGTCCCAATACTAATATGTTATCAGTAGCAGTCTGATTATGTGTCCGTCTGGCCTTTCCTCGGAGTCACGGAAGTAGTAGTAGAAGTATAGTAGTAGTAGCAGCAGCAGCAGCAGAGCAGCAGAGCAGCAGAGCAGTAGCAGCAGCAGCAGTAGTAGTAGTAGTAGTAGTAGTAGTAGTAGTAGTAGTAGTAGTAGTAGTAGTAGTAGTAGTTGTTGTTGTTGTTGATGATGATGATGATGTGGTGGTGGTGGTGGTGGTGGTGGTGGTGGTGGTAGTGGCAGTAGTGGTGGTGGTGATGGTGACGGCAGCGGCGGTAGTAGTAATAGGCCGGCCAGCAACAGCAGTATTATATATACATCAATGAGCGGACTGACAGTTCGCACACAAGCCGGTCTGCCAGGTAGGGCTGGCGCGGCGTGGCTGTGACCGGTCTGCCAGGTAGGGCTGGCGCGGTGTGGCTGTGACCGGTCTGTCATGTAGGGCTGGCGCGGCGTGCATACAGCCCGCTGTGACGGCCAGCGGGTCGGATCAATGGCAGTGAGCGCACATGGAGCGGGGCATGCATGTCCGACTGTAAACATGTCCCGTGGCATCGATTGTGGTCGGCTTCCTGGCCTCACCTGGGCGGCTAGTTACTGTTGGTGCGGCGGGAGGGAGGAGGAGCGGGGAGACGGAGGAAGGTTGGAGAGTGCCAGTGAGAGAGTGAGTGTGCGAGTGAGCTAATGTGTGACCCTCTGAGAGGGTAAACAAGTGCTTTCATTTGAGTAAGCACGTGAGTAAGTGAATGAGTGAGTGAGTGAGTGAGTGAGTGAGTCAATTAGTCAGTGAATGTGAGCAAAAGAGTACATAAGGAATGTTTCAGACTAAAATGCGAAAGTGACAAATATAGAAGATATGAGTGACACTAGTGTAACAGAGCACCATCTCTGTTAGGGAGTTAATGGGTTAATGAGTGGTGTGCAAAGGGGGAAAGACTAATATACAAGGCACGGCTGAGCATCCCATTGGGATGTAACTAGGGATGCTCACGCGTGACGGAAAAGATAGCAACGAGTTAGTGATTAGCCAGCAGTCTTAGAGCGAGGTCACGTTTAAGTCACCATCAAGTATTGTCGAGATATCTGGACCTCTGTTATTTGTCTACGATATTTATAAGAGTCTGTAAACCTGAAGCAACTACAATTAAATGTCATACATCAGGAGACTGCTGGAGTTATGTTATTTCTGACTTCACCAATTCGCTACACTGTCACACTAGAGGGGGAGGGTGAATGAGTGGAAACTGGCACTGAGTGAGTGCTTGAGTGAGTCAATAAGTGAATAGTGACTGAAAGTGAATGGTTGTGTGACGCAATGAGACAGGGCTATAGATTGTGGGGAGGGAACGAAAGCAAGAAAAAGAAAGAAATAAAGAAAGAAAGGACGAAAAAAGAAAGAAAGAAAGAAAGAAAGAAAGAAAGCATCGAGGGGCCAGAGAAGTAATTGGAAGAAACCACATGAGAGAGAGGAAGAAATGGACAAATACAAGGTGAGAGAAGAAGAGGTGAGAAAAGTCTGCGGTTGCTTCTACTCCCCGTTCACCCACCCACCCAACCACACACACACACACACACACACACACACACACACACACACACACACACATACACATTGAGCGAGAGAGAGAGAGAGAGAGAGAGAGAGAGAGAGAGAGAGAGAAAGAGACAAATACAAGGTGAGAGAGGAAGAGGAAGAAGAAAAGTCTGCGGTTGCTTCTATTCCCCGTTCAACCACACACAAGCAGCATAACTTCACACACACACACACACACACACACACACACACACACACACACACACACACGCGCGCACTGAGAGATATATATACCTACGTCTTTTAGTGGGGGTGAGAGCAAGAGACAGGGAGCGACAGAGAGGGCGGATGGAGAGACAGAAAGATAGAGAAACGATGAGAGAGAGAGAGAGAGTTAGAGAGACATATATATATATATATATATATATATATATATACTAACGTCTTTTAGTGGGGGTGAGAGCAAGAGACAGGGAGAGACAGAGAGGGCGGATGGAGAGACAGAAAGATAGAGAAACGGAGAGAGAGAGAGAGAGAGAGAGAGCCCCACACACAGCTAGCATCACTTCACACACACAAACACAAAGAGACAGCGCGATAAAGAGAGTGGCAGAGAGAGAGAGAGAGAGAGAGAGAGAGAGAGAGAGAGAGAGAGAGAGAGTGAGAATGACAGAGACGGGCGATCTGGCACAAGAGGCAGACAGTGAAAGAGAGAGATAAAGAGTGACAGACGCTGTGACAGATAAATAGTGACAGCAAGAGACATAGAGAGTGACAGAGAGTGACAGAGGGAGTATGTGACAGAGGGAGTATGTGACAGAGGGAGACAGTGACAGAAAGAGACACACAGGGAGAGTGACAGAGAGAGTGACACACAAAGTGACAGAGAGAGACAGAGAGTGACACACGGAGAGATTGACAGAGAGAGAGAGAGAAAGAGAGAGAGAGGGAAAGAGAGAGAGAGAGAGAGAGAGAGAGAGAGAGAAAGAGAGAGAGAGAGAAAGAGAGAGAGAGAAAGAGAGAGAGAAAGAGAGAGAGAGAAAGAGAGAGAGAGAGAGAGAAAGAGAGAGAGGTCTAACACAATATAACTACAACCACCACTGACCCGGCCCTCTACAACAACAACAACGCCTCCTCGCCCCAGTGACTCCTTCTATTCCCCCCTCTCAAGTAAAGCTAGCGGGAAATCATCCCCCATTTTGAATAAATCAACACGCCATTAACAAAAAGCCGGCCCAACCGTTACGATGGCGACGGAGATAAACCGCCGGGGCGGATACAGCACACATAAAAGAAAACAGAAAAACCTATTTAACTAGTGATCATAATCATCTACGAAAACGATATTAAATACTTCACCATTTTTCTCGCTCGGTGTCAGAGATGACATAATTAACTTTTCTTTCCCCTCAGACGCTGGCACGGCTCTACAGGCCGCCCGATAATTACACGCACCTCTTTGAAGGCGGCGGGGTTGAGCTATCAGTGAAAACTGTAAGCGTGTAAGACAAGTATGTTATCTGGCGAGGGGGCAGTGCCTGTCGTTCTCACACAAGTCTTTCACCCAGGGGGTTAGGAATGTTTTCTTCTGGGTCACCAGGTTAAAGAAAGACAGCAAAACTAGATATACATTTCTGAACAGAAGCGGGTGGCGGGGTGGAGAGATGGCTGGTTATGTCACGCAGGGAAATTATGGTGGATTTCTATCTACAGGAGGTCGCCTCCTAGCGCGGGAGACGTTCTCGTGAATGTCTGGGCAACTCCGGGGACTGTTGCTAGAGAATGTTACCAGAGAGTTACAGGACCTCCACTGTGAAGGAGGCTGTCGAGAGTTAAATAATGTGGGCGCTTCAAGATTGCAAGTTTGAGGATTTCCCCATGATAGCAGATTAGCAGTACCCATGTTGTGCACCCCCGCAAGCAAAAGCTCGTTAGAATAGGCAGGATGAGTGTGCGATTTGTCTATTTTGACGAGCTCAGGTCAATGACACCTCCTGATTCCAACTGGCAATTCCATAGCTGGGCTTAGGCCAACGCCAGTTTATGATTCCATCAACTGACAACTCCATAAATGGACTTAGATCAACACCAGTTTATGATTCCATCAACTGACAACTCCATAAATGGACTTAGATCAACACCAGTTTATGATTCCATCAACTGACAACTCCATAAATGGACTTAGATCAACACCAGTTTATGATTCCATCAACTGACAACTCTATAGATGGACTTAGATCAACACCTGTTTATGATTCCATCAACTGGAAACTCCATAAATGGACTTAGATCAACACCAGTTTATGATTCCATCAACTGACAACTCCATAGATGGACTTAGATCAACACCAGTTTATGATTCCATCAACTGGCAACTCTATAGATTGGCCTAGATCAACACCAGTTTATGATTCCATCAACTGGCAACTCCATAGATGGACTTAGATCAACACCAGTTTATGATTCCATCAACTGGCAACTCTATAGATTGGCCTAGATCAACACCAGTTTATGATTACATCAACTGGCAACTCCATAAATGGACTTAGATCAACACCAGTTTCTGATTCCATCAACCGGTAACTCCATAAATGGACTTAGATCAACACCAGTTTATGATTCCATCAACTGGCAACTCTATAGATGGGCTTAGATCAACACCAGTTTATGATTCCATCAACCGGTAACTCCATAAATGGACTTAGATCAACACCAGTTTATGATTCCATCAACCGGTAACTCCATAAATGGACTTAGATCAACACCAGTTTATGATTCCATCAACTGACAACTCCATAAATGGACTTAGATCAACACCAGTTTATGATTCCATCAACTGGTAACTCCATAAATGGACTTAGATCAACACCAGTTTATGATTCCATCAACTGACAACTCCATAGATGGACTTAGATCAACACCAGTTTATGATTCCATCAACAGGTAACTCATAAATGGACTTAGATCAACACCAGTTTATGATTCCATCAACTGGTAACTCCATAAATGGACTTAGATCAACACCAGTTTATGATTCCATCAACTGACAACTCCATAAATGGACTTAGATCAACACCAGTTTATGATTCCATCAACTAGAAACTCTATAGGTGAGCTTAGATCAACACCAGTTTATGATTCCATCAACCGGCAACTCCATAGATGGGCTTAGATCAACACCAGTTTATGATTCCATCAACTGGCAACTCTATAGATTGGCCTAGATCAACACCAGTTTATGATTCCATCAACTAGAAACTCTATAGGTGAGCTTAGATCAACACCAGTTTATGATTCCATCAACCGGCAACTCCATAGATGGGCTTAGATCAACACCAGTTTATGATTCCATCAACTGGCAACTCCATAGATGGACTTAGATCAACACCAGTTTATGATTCCATCAACTAGAAACTCTATAGGTGGGCTTAGATCAACACCAGTTTATGATTCCATCAACCGGCAACTCCATAGATGGGCTTAGATCAACACCAGTTTATGATTCCATCAACCGGCAACTCCATAGATGGGATGTCCAAACATTCTAACAAACAAGACTGTCGGACATTGTGACGTCCAGTGATAGTTGTTGACCAAGTGGCGATCACGCAGCAAAGGCAGCAGCAGCAGGTCAGAAGAGAAAGAAAGAACGAAATAAAAGAAAGAAATAAAGAAAGAAGGAAAGAAGTGTGCGGAGGGGGGGGGGAGGAGTAAGAAATAAAGGAAGAAGTGAGGGAGGATGAAGAAAGAAAGAAAGAAAGAAAGAAAGAAAGAAAGAAAGAAGTTGGTAAGGGAAAACAAAGAAAGAAAGAAGACGTGGGTGAGGAAGCAAAAGAAAAAGAAAGAAAGAAAGAAAGAAAGAAAGAAAGAAAGAAAGAAGTGGGGGATGATGCAAAGGAAGAAAGAAAGACAGTCAGAAAGAAATAACAAACAGTTAATCAGGAACACGCGAGCAATGAGAATAAGAAAGGCGGGCGAAGAAACGAGAATGAGAAGGAAATCAGAAATGAATGAGAAAATTATCATCGTTAAACAGCCGACACGGCCACAGCTCCCGCAGGCTGTCCGTTTCTTGAACAACTCGTGAACTGGTACATTTCTTTCTTTCACCAGTTTCTCGCCCTCGGGGAAGCCGTCTTTCCCCCAGTTTCCCTCGTCCGCGCCTCGTCGGATGGCGAAATGATTATAATACAAACACTTATAAACGAGCAGTCTATTACGGCCTGGTCATAAAATATGCATCAAGATCACATCAGCCTCCAGTCCTGGCTGGCCAGGGCGACGATGTGTAGCGTTCTCTGCGGCCTGTGACTTGCTTCACTTTAATTCTGCACGGGAGCGACACATCTGCCCCCGTTATGATTCTCTCATTCTCACTGGCTAACGTCCCAGATGTTTACCCACTTAGCTTCCTTCTCGACTCTTACAGTGATCTTGAAATATTCCAGACATTAAAGAAAAGACAGCATTAGAAATTATGACATTAGAAATAGAACTACAACTTCCCGGGAGGTTAACCCGGTCAACAAATGCCTGCAGAAGTCGGATGTGTCGGCCTAACGGCGCTAGAACGCAGCTCTGCTGTAAACAGGCACAACGCAATCACGTTCGGAAAAAAAAAAAACTCCGGATGAACGCAGAAGAAGAAGAAGAAGAAGAAGAAGAAGAAGAAGAAGAAGAAGAAGAAGAAGAAGAAGAAGAAGAAGAAGAAGAAGAAGAAGAAGAAGAAGAAGAAGAAGAAGAACTACAACTTTCTGCACTGGATATCTAGACAGACATCCGCTACGTGCTTCAGGGAGAATGATACCCAATGATCTAGCATTGTGTACCAACAGTCCAAGACGGGCAAGGTCAAGCGCTAGAGGCAGACACAGAATCAGGCGGATGGATGTGATCCAGGACAGACGTCATCACACCTTCTGAGGTAGCGAGGCAGACAAGATGGGGCAGGCCATACAGAACCAGTCGGATGGATTTGATCAAGGGCAGACGTCACACCTACTGAGGTAGTGAGGTAGACAAGATGAGGCAGGCCATACAGAACCAGTCGGATGGACTTGATCACGGGCAGACGTCATCAACCCTACTGAGGTAGCCAGGTAGACAAGATGGGACAATCGATGAAGATATCAAAAGGCAAGAGCTTTTACAGCGCTAGGCAATGTGTGGAAGTCAACAGCGATTAAACTCTGCAGCGAACTTAGAATATGTAACCCAGATCAATACTATATGGGATAGAATATGTAACCCAGATCAATACTATATGGGATAGAATATGTAACCCAGATCAATACTATATGGGATAGAATACGTAACCCAGATCAATACTATATGGGATAGAATATGTAACCCAGATCAATACTATATGGGATAGAATATGTAACCCAGATCAATACTATATGGGATAGAATATGTAACCCCGATCAATACTATATGGGATAGAATATGTAACCCAGATCAATACAATACTGTATGGGATAGAATATGTAACCCCGATCAATACTATATGGGATAGAATATGTAACCCAGATCAATACTATATGGGATAGAATATGTAACCCAGATCAATACTATATGGGATAGAATATGTAACCCAGATCAATACTGTATGGGATAGAATATGTAACCCAGATCAATACTATATGGGATAGAATATGTAACCCCGATCAATACTATATGGGATAGAATATGTAACCCAGATCAATACTATATGGGATAGAATACGTAACCCAGATCAATACTATATGGGATAGAATATGTAACCCAGATCAATACTATATGGGATAGAATATGTAACCCCGATCAATACTATATGGGATAGAATATGTAACCCCGATCAATACTATATGGGATAGAATACGTAACCCAGATCAATACTATATGGGATAGAATATGTAACCCAGATCAATACTATATGGGATAGAATACGTAACCCAGATCAATACTATATGGGATAGAATATGTAACCCAGATCAATACTATATGGGATAGAATATGTAACCCCGATCAATACTATATGGGATAGAATATGTAACCCAGATCAATACTATATGGGATAGAATATGTAACCCAGATCAATACTATATGGGATAGAATATGTAACCCAGATCAATACTATATGGGATAGAATATGTAACCCAGATCAATACTATATGGGATAGAATATGTAACCCAGATCAATACTATATGGGATAGAATATGTAACCCCGATGTTACATCAGTACTATATGGGATAGAATATGTAACCCCGATGTTACATCAGTACTATATGGGATATAATATGTAAACCCAATGTTACATCAGTACTATATGGGATAGACTATGTAACCCCGATGTTACATCAGTACTATATGGGATAGAATATGTAACCCCGATGTTACATCAGTACTGTATGGGATAGAATATGTAACCCCGATGTTACATCAATACTGTATGGGATAGAATATGTAACCCAGATCAATACTATATGGGATAGAATATGTAACCCAGATCAATACTATATGGGATAGAATATGTAACCCCGATGTTACATCAATACTATATGGGATAGAATATGTAACCCAGATCAATACTATATGGGATAGAATACGTAACCCAGATCAATACTATATGGGATAGAATATGTAACCCAGATCAATACTATATGGGATAGAATACGTAACCCAGATCAATACTATATGGGATAGAATATGTAACCCAGATCAATACTATATGGGATAGAATATGTAACCCCGATGTTACATCAATACTATATGGGATAGAATATGTAACCCAGATCAATACTATATGGGATAGAATACGTAACCCAGATCAATACTATATGGGATAGAATATGTAACCCAGATCAATACTATATGGGATAGAATATGTAACCCCGATCAATACTATATGGGATAGAATATGTAACCCAGATCAATACTATATGGGATAGAATATGTATCCCAGATCAATACTATATGGGATAGAATATGTAACCCAGATCAATACTATATGGGATAGAATATGTAACCCCGATCAATACTATATGGGATAGAATATGTAACCCCGATCAATACTATATGGGATAGAATATGTAACCCAGATCAATACTATATGGGATAGAATATGTAACCCAGATCAATACTATATGGGATAGAATATGTAACCCAGATCAATACTATATGGGATAGAAATATGTAACCCAGATCAATACTATATGGGATAGAATATGTAACCCAGATCAATACTATATGGGATAGAATAGTAACCCAGATCAATACTAGTATGGGATAGAATACGTAACCCAGATCAATACTATATGGGATAGAATATGTAACCCAGATCAATACTATATGGGATAGAATATGTAACCCAGATCAATACTATATGGGATAGAATATGTAACCCAGATCAATACTATATGGGATAGAATATGTAACCCCAGATCAATACTATATGGGATAGAATATGTAACCCAGATCAATACTATATGGGATAGAATATGTAACCCAGATCAATACTATATGGGATAGAATATGTAACCCCGATCAATACTATATGGGATAGAATATGTAACCCAGATCAATACTATATGGGATAGAATATGTAACCCAGATCAATACTATATGGGATAGAATATGTAACCCAGATCAATACTAGTATGGGATAGAATACTGTAACCCAGATCAATACTATATGGGATAGAATATGTAACCCAGATCAATACTATATGGGATAGAATATGTAACCCAGATCAATACTATATGGGATAGAATATGTAACCCAGATCAATACTATATGGGATAGAATATGTAACCCAGATCAATACTATATGGGATAGGAATATGTAACCCAGATCAATACTATATGGGATAGAATATGTAACCCAGATCAATACTATATGGGATAGAATATGTAACCCAGATCAATACTATATGGTATAGAATATGTAACCCAGATCAAATACTATATGGGATAGAATATTGTAACCCAGATCAATACTATATGGGGATAGAATTAATGTAACCCAGATCAATACTATATGGATAGAATATGTAACCCAGATCAATACTATATGGGATAGAATATGTAACCCAGATCAATACTATATGGGATAGAATATGTAACCCAGATCAATACTATATGGGATAGAATATGTAACCCAGATCAATACTATATGGGATAGAATATGTAACCCAGATCATACTATATGGGATAGAATATGTAACCCAGATCAATACTATATGGGATAGAATATGTAACCCAGATCAATACTATATGGGATAGAATATGTAACCCAGATCATACTATATGGATAGAATATGTAACCCAGATCAATACTATATTGGATAGAATACTGTAACCCAGATCAATACTATATGGGATAGAATATGTAACCCAGATCAATACTATATGGGATAGAATATGTAACCCAGATCAATACTATATGGGATAGAATATGTAACCCAGATCAATACTATATGGGATAGAATATGTAACCCCGATGTTACATCAGTACTATATGGGATAGAATATGTAACCCCGATGTTACATCAGTACTATATGGGATATAATATGTAAACCCAATGTTACATCAGTACTATATGGGATAGACTATGTAACCCCGATGTTACATCAGTACTATATGGGATAGAATATGTAACCCCGATGTTACATCAGTACTGTATGGGATAGAATATGTAACCCCGATGTTACATCAATACTGTATGGGATAGAATATGTAACCCCGATATTACATCAATACTATATGGGATAGAATATGTAACCCCGATGTTACATCAATACTGTATGGGATAGAATATGTAACCCCGATGTTACATCAATACTATATGGGATAGAATATGTAACCCCGATGTTACATCAGTACTATATGGGATAGAATATGTATCCCCGATGTTACATCAATACTATATGGGATAGAATATGTAACCCCGATGTTACATCAGTACTATATGGGATAGAATATGTAACCCCGATGTTACATCAATACTATATGGGATAGAATATGTAACCCCGATGTTACATCAGTACTATATGGGATAGAATATGTAACCCCGATGTTACATCAGTACTATATAGGATAGAATATGTAACCCCGATGTTACATCAATACTATATGGGATAGAATATGTAACCCCGATGTTACATCAGTACTATATGAGAAAGACACGCGCAGAACGATTAAGAGAAGAAATAACAAACTGAAAATAATCATTAATTGGTGCGGGCACGCAGTAGTGAGACCACACTGGTATGACAAGATCACCAACGTGGAGCTCATACAGAGAACTAGACAAATCCCAGGGAACCAAAGTGGAGCTCATAGAGAGAACTAGACAAATCCCAGGGAACCAACGTGGTGCTCATGGAGAGAACTAGACAAATCCCAGGGAACCAATGTGGAGCTCATGGAGAGAACTAGACAAATCCCAGGGAACCAACGTGGAGCTCATGGAGAGAACTAGACAAATCCCAGGGAACCAACGTGGAGCTCATGGAGAGAACTAGATAAATCCCAGGGAACCAATGTGGAGCTCATGGAGAGAACTAGACAAATCTCAGGGAACCAATGTGGAGCTCATGGAGAGAACTAGACAAATCTCAGGGAACCAACGTGGAACTCATGGAGAGAACTAGACAAATCCCAGTAAACCAACGTGGAGCTCATGGAGAGAACTAGACAAATCCCAGGGAACCAACGTGGAGCTCATGGAGAGAACTAGACAAATCCCAGGGAACCAATGTGGAGCTCATGGAGAGAACTAGACAAATCCCAGGGAACCAACGTGGAGCTCATGGAGAGAACTAGACAAATCCCAGGGAACCAATGTGGAGCTCATGGAGAGAACTAGACAAATCCCAGTGAACCAACGTGGAGCTCATGGAGAGAACTAGACAAATCCCAGGGAACCAAGAGAGAACTAGACAAATCCCAGGGAACCAAGAGGTGAGGGAAAGACGCAGACGCTGGATGGGGCACACATTGAGAACACCCGAGGACAGTGTAACTAGACCAGTGGTTCTCAACCAGTGGGGAATTCCCCCCAAGGGGGGGGGGGGGATTTTAGGGTTGGGGGGGGGGGGGGGAATTAAGACCACAGATTGGCAGACTCAAAATGACTTCAGGCACAATATCCTGGTTTTCTATTGAGCACAATATCCTGGTTTTCTATTGAGTGTTTTGTTTGATAAAGGACACTTTTCTGCCATTCTGGTGTCGTGTATTACGTGACAATTTTTTTGACGTTTTAAATGTTTGTTTATTGTAATATGAATAATTTGGTGTGTTAATAAAATATTGTAAATATAAAAAATGCACGTTTTAATGCTGAAAATTTTGGAAAGGGGGGAATTCTTCTTCTTTCGTTCGCTGGAAAGGGGGTAATGACATCCTGGCATATGGTGAAAGGGTGCACGGGCCAAAAAAGGTTGAGAACCACTGAACTAGGCAATCTCTTGTCTGGAGCCCACAGGTTGAAGGAAATAGTGGGAGACCTAACCACACCGGGTCAAGAGGATTATGGACACAGATGGATAATACTATGGGGAGAAGGTGGGCTGAGCGGTAGAGAGAGAGAGAGAGAGAGGAGAGAGAGAGAGAGAGAGAGAGAGAGAGAGAGAGAGGGGGGGGGGAGAGAGAGAGAGAGAGTCATGGTTGGCGTGGTCTGGTCGACGGACTATGCCCCAAAGTATGATACCGGGCAACGGAAGAAGCAGGTGCATCATCATTATGAAGTAAGTTACACTGCACTCTGGCCCAGATTTCCACTAGCAATGTCACCTAGCCCAGGGTAGAAGAGGAAGATAGCCATCACTGTCAGGTATGACCACAGATAAAGCTACAATACGTGACGTAACATATCCATCTCAATCTCAGTTGTTGAAGTGGACAGACTAAACGTGACATAACGTACCCTTTATACTACAGTTGTTGAAGTGGACAGACTAAACGTGACATAACGTACCCTCTTTACTACAGTTGTTGAAGTAGACAGACTAAACGTGACATAACGTACCCTCTTTACTACAGTTGTTGAAGTGGACAGACTAAAAGTGACATAACGTACCCTCTTTACTACAGTTGTTGAAGTGGACAGACTAAACGTGACATAACGTACCCTCTTTACTACAGTTGTTGAAGTGGACAGACTAAACGTGACATAACGTACCCTCTTTACTACAGTTGTTGAAGTGGACAGACTAAACGTGACATAACGTACCCTCTATACTACAGTTGTTGAAGTGGACAGACTAAACGTGACATAACGTACCCTCTTTACTACAGTTGTTGAATTGGATAGACTAAACGTGACATAACGTACTCTCTATACTACAGTTGTTGAAGTGGACAGACTAAACGTGGCATAACGTACTCTCTATACTACAATCGTTGAAGAGGACAGACTAAACGTGACATAACGTACTACAGTTGTTGAAGAGGACAGACTAAACGTGACATAACGTACTCTATATACTACAGTTGTTGAAGTGGACAGACTAAACGTGACATAACGTACCCTCTATACTACAGTTGTTTAAGTGGACAGACTAAACGTGACATAACGTACCCACTATACTACAGCTGTTGAAGTGGACAAACTAAACGTGACATAACGTACTCTCTATACTACAGTTGTTGAAGTGGACAGACTAAACGTAACATAACGTACTCTCTATACTACAGTTGTTGAAGAGTACAGACTCAACGTGACATAACGTACTCTCTATACTACAGTTGTTGAAGAGTACAGACTCAACGTGACATAACGTACTCTCTATACTACAGTTGTTGAAGAGTACAGACTCAACGTGACATAACGTACCCTCTATACTACAGTTGTTGAAGAGTACAGACTAAACGTGACATAATGTACTCTCTATACTACAGTTGTTGAATAGTACAGACTAAACGTGACATAACGTACTCTCTATACTACAGTTGTTCAAGAGTACAGACTCAACGTGACATAACGTACCCTCTATACTACAGTTGTTGAAGAGTACAGACTAAACGTGACATAACGTACCCTCTATACTACAGTTGTTGACGTGGACAGACTAAACGTGACATAACGTACCCTCTATACTACAGTTGCTGAAGAGTACAGACTCAACGTGACATAACGTACTCTCTATACTACAGTTGTTGAAGAGTACAGACTCAACGTGACATAACGTACTCTCTATACTACAGTTGTTGAAGAGTACAGACTCAACGTGACATAACGTACTCTCTATACTACAGTTGTTGAAGAGTACAGACTCAACGTGACATAACGTACTCTCTATACTACAGTTGTTGAGGAGTACAGACTCAACGTGACATAACGTACTCTCTATACTACAGTTGTTGAAGAGTACAGACTCAACGTGACATAACGTACCCTCTATACTAAAGTTGTTGAAGAGTACAGACTCAACGTGACATAACGTACCCTCTATACTAAAGTTGTTGAAGAGTACAGACTAAACGTGACATAACGTACTCTCTATACTACAGTTGTTGAAGAGTACAGACTAAACGTGACATAACGTATTCTCTATACTACATTTGTTGACGTGGACAGACTAAACGTGACATAACGTACTCTCTATACTACAGTTGTTGACGTGGACAGACTAAACGTGACATAACGTACTCTCTATACTACAGTTGTTGAAGAGTACAGACTAAACGTGACATAACGTATTCTCTATACTACAGTTGTTGAAGAGTACAGACTAAACGTGACATAACGTACTCTCTATACTACAGTTGTTGAAGTGAACAGACTAAACGTGACATAACGTACTCTCTATACTACAGTTGTTGAAGTGAACAGACTAAACGTGACATAACGTACTCTCTATACCACAGTTGTTGAAGTGGACAGACTAAACGTGACATAACGTACTCTCTATACTACAGTTGTTGAAGTGGACAGACTAAACGTGACATAACGTACCCTCTATACTACAGTTGTTGAAGTGGACAGACTAAACGTGACATAACGTACCCTCTATACTACAGTTGTTGAAGTGGACAGACTAAACGTGACATAACGTGCTCTCTATACTACAGTTGTTGAAGTGGACAGACTAAACGTGACATAACGTACCCTCTATACTACACTTGTTGAAGTGAACAGACTAAACGTGACATAACGTACTCTCTATACTACAGTTGTTGAAGTGGACAGACTAAACGTGACATAACGTACCCTCTATACTACAGTTGTTGAAGTGGACAGACTAAACGTGACATAACGTACCCTCTATACTACACTTGTTGAAGTGGACAGACTAAACGTGACATAACGTGCTCTCTATACTACAGTTGTTGAAGTGGACAGACTAAACGTGACATAACGTACCCTCTATACTACAGTTGTTGAAGCGGACAGACTAAACGTGACATAACGTACCCTCTATACTACAGTTGTTGAAGTGGACAGACTAAACGTGACATAACGTACCCTCTATACTACAGTTGTTGAAGAGTACAGACTAAACGTGACATAACGTACTCTCTATACTACAGTTGTTGAAGTGGACAGACTAAACGTGACATAACGTACCCTCTATACTACAGTTGTTGAAGTGGACAGACTAAACGTGACATAACGTGCCCTCTATACTACACTTGTTGAAGTGGACAGACTAAACGTGACATAACGTACCCTCTATACTACAGTTGTTGAAGTGGACAGACTAAACGTGACATAACGTGCCCTCTATACTACACTTGTTGAAGTGGACAGACTAAACGTGACATAACGTACCCTCTATACTACAGTTGTTGAAGTGGACAGACTAAACGTGACATAACGTGCAGTGTTTTAAGAAGAAATACCAAACATAAAAGAATACAGCTATAAACTCCACGGGTAGAAGAGAACAGACTGCAGATGAAAATATGTGGCAACAGAGTGTGCACACGCATCCGACCCCACATCCCACAAACACAAGAGATTACAGATGAATACACAACATAACGATGTGCACAGGCACCCGACCCCCATACCCCACAGGCACCCGACCCCACAGGCTCCCGACCCCCATACCCCAGAAGCACCTGAGATTATACATGAAAATAAGTGACAGTATTATGTGCACAGGCACCCGACCCCATACCCCACAAGCACCTGAGACTATACATGAAAATAAGTGACAGTATTATGTGGACAGGCACTCGACCCTATACCCCACAAGCACCAGAGACTATACATGAAAATAAGTGACAGTATTATGTGGACAGGCACTCGACCCTATACCCCACAAGTACCAGGGACTACAGATGAAAACACATAACACTGTGATGTGCACAGGCACCGGACCCCACAAACACCTGCCTTCCTGTGATCCCTTCGGACAGTCGACCCACCCTTCCTGCACCAACAGCCTCCATTCAATGACAGCCCACAAGGAAGACGGCAGCAAATTGGCGACGACAGTTCCAGCCAGCCGCCGACAGGTACCGGGGCCTGGGTTAAATAAATATCTACAAATATTGAGAAAGCCAGCTATCGACCCAGGACGTCGGCAAAGAAAACAGAGAGAGGCCGTTGTGTGACCCGCTGGGTTCCCGGGGGACCTTCCTGACACCGCGTCACTGAAGACGGTAATTAAATTTCCCCACAAAGAAAGCTACTGAAGAAGACAGGCGGAGACACGAGCGTGAGGTCGAGTATCGATTCATCAGACGGTGACTCGGGATCTAATGTTTGGATAATAACACACATAGACACCAGATGACAAGCCACTAGTTGAGCAAACGTGCAAGGGTGGGGTATGGCAGCATCACGATGTCGCCAAATTATGTGTCAATATATATTTGGAAAAGCATTAAGTAATTTTTCCTTAGCAACAACTATGAACATCCTTTACCTAATTCATAAAAAAAAGTTAGTTGCATTCCCTTACAGGACGGCGCAGTCAACGCCGGCATTATTTGACTGTGTAATTTCTCGGCAAGTTTACGTTCAGTAGTTTGCCATTGCTTTCTGAACGACCGACATTTATATCTTTCTATGGAAACCAACGCAAGGTGGTTTGCTTCCAAATCGAATAGGGGTATGCGGACTTACGAACTGCATTCGTAACTGCTTGGCTGCAGAGCCAGCCTAATTTATAAGCATATACGATATAAGAACAAACATGTATCAATAACTACTAAGAAAGCACTTTACAACACAATCTTCCTGCCATCTCTATGCTACCAATGCCAAACCTGGACAATGACAGAAAAAGAGAAAAGAAAATCACAACAGAAATGAGGTTCCTGAGAAGAATACTCAACGTATCAAGAAGAGATAAGATCAGAAATGAAGAAATGAGGACTAAAGTGGGGGTTAAAGCAGCACTAGATTTTATCAGAAAACAGCAAGTCAAATGGTTTGGCCATGCACGTAGGTTACCAGTCAACAGCATACCACAACAAGCAATGATGTACAGACCAGATGGAATCAGAGGAAGAGGCCGACCACGTAAACGTTGGACGGAGGGAATAGCAGAGTCCATGAGAATATCGATATATGAAGCCCATACTCGGGCACTCTCACGAAGTTTATACTTCACCTCGACACCGCAAGGTACAAGAAGAACATGATGAGATGAGATGAGAGATACGATATAATACACATTATCATCATCATCCTCATCATCAGCATCATCCCGATCCTCCTCACATCATCGTCATCATTTTACAACACCTACAGACTAGGATTGAAGCCAATCACAGGCGATGTGGTCGCAGATCGCCTTGCATTGATTTTCACAATGGTATACGTGTCGGCTGATCAGACAGCACTGACAGACCACTGAACGTAAACTTACCTAGACTACCACAATCAGCCAGTAAATGCTGGGTTGAGTGCCACGTCCTGTAAAGAATATGCAGCTAACGAGTTTAACATCATCATCATCATCATCATCATCATCATGGCGAGTATCGCCTCAGCATTCGAGGAACCTGCTGTTGGTCTGGGAAATGTTAGGACCATCATATTTGTCCTTTCTTCTTCTTCTTCTTCTTCTTCTTCTTCTTCTTCTTCTTCTTCTTCTTCTTCTTCTTCTTCTTCTTCTTCTTCTTCTTCTTCTTCTTCCTCCTCCTCCTCCTCCTTTCTTCTTACTGGTCTCTCTGTCTACCAGTGTCTATCTACATCGAACTGTCTATAAATAGATCACACCCAGGCAACGGGTTGTATCTTCTTCTTCTTCTTCGTTCATCCGGAGTTTTTTTTCGGATGTGACTGCGTTGTGCCTGTTTACAGCAGAGCTGCGTTCTTGCGCCGTTAGGCCGACACATCCGACTTCTGCGGGCATTTGTTGACCGGGTTAACCTTCCCGGGGGTTTCTTAGGACGTTTGACTCTCACTGTTGTGGTGTTATCCCCCATCCCAGCTGGTCCATATAGAACAGCCAAAGATCCTGGTCAGCCCTCAAGGGAAGGCAGGGGCAGACCATGGGCATTCCCCGCCATCCAAGGAGGCTTCCATACTTGCAGAGCCGATACATAGCGCTCTGGTACTGGGCTCACCCAAGGAATCGTCACGTCCTGCACATGGCTGCTTAGCCTCACTTCCGTATATTGGGCCTTCCGTTCACCATAGGCTGTTCTTCCGGAAACCAGAAGTATGCAGTCTGCAGATGACATCCACACAGTGAGCTTTCGATTCGGACTTTCCACGTAATGGATTTGCTATCCAAGCAATATTCCATTTCATGCCACTAGGACATTTTTCCACCTTTCATGAAGCCCACACAATGGGCTTTTGATTCGGACTTTCCACGTAATGGATTTGCTATCAAGCAATATTCCATTTCGTGCCACTAGGACACTTTTCCACCTTTTATGAAGCCCACACAGCGAGCTTTCGATTTGGACTTTCCACATAATGGATTTGCTATCCAAGCAATATTTCATTTCATGCCTCTGGGTCTTCATGCACCTTTAAATGTCAACCTGTATGTAGTTAAAGTAAGCTGCGGTCAACTTGAGCTTGTTGATATCTCCATAGAGCTTGTCCTCAAATGAAGCAGGTGTGGGCCAAAATATCTTTCTCTGTTCTGCATACGTTGGGCAATCCTGCAGCAAATGTTTTGCTGTCATTTTTCCAGTTCTACAATTACATTCATCAGTATCTCCTATCTTTAGTTTATTGAACAAGTGGTATTTCAGCCTGTTATGTCCTGTGCGGAGTCTGAAGATTGCTACTTGTTCTCTTCGGTCGAGTTTGTAATATGCATCATCCTTCTGATGGCCTGGATGCTCAGATTCCCATTTGGTTCTATAAGTGCTTTTTATCAACCTCTTTGCCTCATTATAGGTTATGTCTATGTCAGGCTGTGGTAGTCGTCCGCCCTCTTTTGCCAGTCTGTCAGCCTCTTCGTTTCCAGGTATACTGCAATGTGATGGGATCCACTGTATTACAACTTTTTTGGATTTCTGGCATAGACCATGGAGTGCTGCTCTTAGGTCAGTTAGTTCTGTGCTGTTATTGCTCTTGAGTATTGAGACAGCTGACTTTGCATCTGTGAAGATAGCTATTTGCTTCTCTTTATTTTCCTCCATCAGGAGCATTTCTGCTGCAGTTTTCAAAGCCTCTACCTCCGCTTTGAAGTTACTTGAAAATTTTCCAGTTGCCATTGAATGTGTTTTTTTCACTCCATTTTTTAAATTTAGGAGAATTCCTCCTCCTCCATTCTCTATTGAATTTTTGGCTGATCCATCTGTATATGCATGGGTCCAATTCCTGCTTGGGTAATGTTCTTTTATGTAGTTTAGGGTTATTTCTCTTCTTTCGGTTTCATGCTGAGTGTTCTTTTTCTCAATACCAGGAATGTTTTCTATCATCTCAGGCAGTTGCTGCTGTCTCCAAGCTGGGAAGTTGTGTGCATTGTGTATGGGATTGACTGTTGATATGTTAAGTATAGGATCTGCCCTAATCCTTCGTTTTGCAGTTTCTACAAAGTTGCTACGCTTCAGTCTTCCCTTTCCAAAACCATTAAATCTGTTGTACATAGGGTGGTCTGTCAATCTTCTAAATTTTTCTGCTTGTTGCTGGGCTCTGCTATCTCTTCTATCCTGCATTGGTTGTAAACAAGTGATCTTTTCTAGTTCATTAATAGGCGTTGTCTTCAGGCTTCCAGTTATGATTCGCATTCCTTGGTTTTGGACTCTACTTATTTTGTTAAAGTTTGACTTAGCTGCTGTTGCCCAAGCTGCAATGCCATATTCCAGTACTGGCCTCACCCGTTCAGTATATAACTTCTTGAGAACTTTCTCATCTGCTCCCCACGTTGTACCAGCAAGCTTTTTCATGATTGCCATTCTCTGCCTTGCTCTTGTTCGATTTTTCTCAACCTGTGTCTTCCATGTCAGGCGACGATCAAAGGTGACTCCTAGATAGTTTGGATTTTCTTCATGGCGCAATATTTTTCCATTCAATACCAGCTTAGGTTGCTGAGTTTTATTTGAGAGGGAGAACACTGTGCATGTTGTTTTCTCCTCACTTATCTTCACTAGCCATGATTTTGACCAGTCCTCTAGCGCTAATAAGGCTTGCTGTATTCTGCTGTTAGCTGTACTAATATATTCTTCAGATGTCCATATGGCTAGGTCATCTGCAAAGGAGGATGTGTGTACTCTGGCTGGAAAATTTTCTGTGATGTCATTTATATATGCTAGGAATAATGTTGGTGAAAGAACTCCTCCTTGGGGGACACCTTGCTCCAGCAGCATCATTTTGCTTGTTTGTCCTTGTACTTTTGTCCTGGCAGTTCTGTTCTCAAGGTAGTGGCTGATCCATTTATACATTTTTCCACAAACATGCATGTTTTGCAGTTTTACTTTCAGTCCTTCCTTCCATACTTTATCAAATGCTTTTTCTAAATCTATCCAGACTGCTAGTGTGTGCTTTTTCTCTTGGAAGGCATCCTCTATTTCCTGAGCTATATAGGTTATTTGATCTTCAGTGGATCTGTATTTTCTGAATCCTGCTTGGTGTGGTGTTAAGAGTTTGTTTTCTTCCAGATGCCATGTTAGCCTGCCATTGATAATGCGTTCCATTAATTTTCCTACACAGCTCAGTAGACTGATAGGTCGATAGCCATTTGGTTCTTCCAGGTCTTTTCCTTTCTTTGGGACTGGTATTAGTATAGCTTCCTTCCATGCCTGTGGGACTATTCCTCTCTTCCAGCTGTTATTTAGGACTGCTAGTAGTTTCTTCTTTGCCTTGGTGCCTAGTCCTATTAGCATTTCATTTGTGATTCCATCCTTTCCTGGTGATTTCTTCTTTTTTAGGGTATTCATTGCCTGTTCCATTTCTTCCATTGTTAGATTTGCCATCATATATTCTGCTGCTGTCTCTGTATTTCTATGATGTGTCTGTCTGTCTTTGATTGCTTTCTTCTGTTCGGTTGTAATATCAATGTGGTTTGCATTTGCATAGTGTTCCATTAGTGCATTTGCAGCCTTTTTGCCTGTAAGCAAGGCATTTCCTTGTTTAATTGTTATTTGTTTGTTTCTAGGTCCTTCATTGTTCATGGCTTTCACTAGTTTCCATAGTTTGTTTCCATCCCTGTCAAAATTCAGGTTTTCTGTTTTTTCCCTCCAACAATCTCTTGTTGTTTGATTTACTGTTCTTTTATATTTTGCTGAGATGGCTTTGAGAGAGATGTTTGCTTCAATTGTTTGTTCTCTCTCTGCTGTCTTCCTGGCATCTTCAACTTTGTCCTCCAAACTTTGTAGTTCTTCAGTCCAGTATGGTTTGTAATTTTTCCTCGCTCCTCTTGGAATGGACTCAGTGGCTGCCTGTATTATCGCTCTGTTTAGACTTTCCACCATTTGCTTTATGTTGCCATATCGTGTATTTATGTTTTCACAATATTTGTCTGTTAGTATGGCAAATCTGTCCCAATCTGCTCGTTTGTAATTCCAGCGGGGCAAGGGTTTTTGCTCCTGTGGAACATACTCCATATTCATTTCAAGCTTGATTGGTCTGTGGTCACTACCTGCTAATTGGTCCAGCACATGGCGATTCGATTTTGTGGAGGATGTCTCCTGTGCAGAAAGCTAAGTCTGGAGTAGAAGTGGTAAGCCATCTTCTGGAGTAGAAGCTCGGTGTGTCTTCCGCTTTGTTGAGTAGATGGAGATTTGAGTCTATTTCCCAGTCCTCCAATTCATCTCCTCTTTTGTCAGTATCTGGGTATCCCCATCTTTCTGAACGGCTATTAAAGTCTCCGACAATAATGCAGTTTGTGTCAGTTATTTTCATGTTTGAGAGTGTAAGGTCCTTATCTGCTGGGCTATACAGATTGTAGATTCTTATTTTCACGTCCTTTATCATTATGTCAACACCTATAATTTCCGTTTGGTTGTCAGAGATCACAGATACTTCGCTGCAAGGTATTGTATTTCGTGTAAGTATTAGAACTCCTCCTTTGTGTCCTTCGCGGTCGAAACGTGTGGCCTGATATCCTCTGACTGAGAATTTGTGATTGGCGTTGAGGTGTGTCTCTTGAATGCATGCCACATCTATTCTATCTTTATGAAGACGATGTGTTAGGGAGTCTTTCTTCTTGTAAACTCCTTCGGCATTCCACTGTAGTATGTTGAGTGTCCGGGGTATTTGGTCAATAGCTCTTAACCTACTCCTCTGTGCCTTGACTCCACAGCACAGGGGAAGGTGACCACCAGTAGTCATGGGTGGACCCCCTCGAGGCAGGGGGCCCGGCACTATCACCGCCTGATGGGACTTCACGGGATTATCACCATATCGATTAATTTTGATTTGTGACATCATGAATTAAGTTACGTTGCACTGCTTTGTCAAGCCTGTGGCTCAGTACATCCGATTTCGACAAGCATTTATTCGGGATGCTTTCCCTAGCCTTTGACTGTCCCCAGTCTACCTACAAGGCAGCAGGTTTCACGTTGCACTGCTTTGTCAAGCCTGTGGCTCAGTACATCCGATTTCGACAAGCATGTATTTGGGGTGCTTTCCCTAGCCTTTGACTGTCCCCAGTCTACCTACAAGGCAGCAGGTGTGTGTGTCTCTTCGTCTGGTCCCTCTCCCTTGACCTGTCCGACATGGGTGGCCCTACCAGTAGCTGTGCTACCGTCGGCATAGCTCTTGGGGTCATTGGGACGCACAAGCCCCTCTACCTCGTCACGGTGGACACACAGCAGAGGGGGGGTTGTATCTAACCAGGGCTACCTTATCTTTCCTAACAATTTTACCAGAACACTGCCCCATGGCCTGCTCTTCGCAATTTCTAGCTGCCGTGGGATTATTAAACGTCCTCTACTTTCACTCGTAACCTCCCGGCTTTCATCCTTATCCGAGTATCCTAGGCATCTGACCGACCAGAACACACCACCGTGATCACGTGGTCGTCACCTGCCAATCATAGAGTGTGTCCGGAGCTGGGAGATTAGAGTGGAGAGAGATCTGTTACAGGGAGAGATGTCGTCCTCAGCGATGAGACTCTTGACTTGACTGACTGACGCTGGATGACAACGCCAGCATTAACACAAAGCCGACCACTCCTCTCAGAAGACGCTCAGAAGTGGAGACCAAGTGGAGGTAATCTCATTGCAGGGCATGTGGCAGTTGCTGTCATCATTAGCCAGGGTGCATCCTGTGACAAGGTGTGTCACTACCACAGCTTACCACCCCGGTGTCGGCAGTGCAATGCTATCAACGCACATTTAACGTGAGCTCTAGCAGGGATAATTGCATCGCGGCGTCAGGATGAGTACTCCACGCACCCGTCGCATCTCCCTCAAATTGAGGGGGAGTTAAAGGTTACTATTGGCAAGACAATTCTGCACAAAAATGAGGGAAAGAAAGAAGACAGCGGTTGTCGGTTATTAAGACAACGATTAAAGATAGGCACGGCAATGTACTCGGCAACGGAATTCCAAATATATCAGCCATCGCCCTAGGGTACAGATTGTTTTTGTCCTCGATCGGGGAAGGTCTGTGCTGGCACGGTGTGTCTGGGGTGTACTGTCTGATCAATAGTCAAAAGGATGTCCTGCACGGGGTGAGGTGGAGCATGAGATGTCACCTGTGGCATGAATGGGTACCATGTCATGGGATGGCATTGATCCTCACATTTGCTCTAGACCAGTGGTTCTCAACCGGTGGGGAATTCCCTCCCCCCCCCCCCCCCCCCTCAGGGGGGAATTTTAGGGTTTTCATTTTAAGATTATTTCAAGATCGCGTTAATACAAGAACCGATTACTTGATATTGTATTTTTCTCCACACATTACAGTTCTGTACTTCTCGCTCTTCTGAAATTCGTTTTATAACGTAAGTAGACCTGCAAATCACGTTTTATGTAGACGTCTAGACTTATTCTAGTATGTATTATTAAATTTAGCTTCTATTTTTACATATACTGTGTAGGGGTGGGGGGATTTATAGGGAGGAAATATGAAAAGGGGAGGGGGTCAGAGAGAGAGAGAGAGAGAGAGAGAGAGAGAGAGAGAGAGAGAGAGAGAGAGAGAGAGAGAGAACGACATTCTGAACATATGGTGAAGGGGTGCATGGGCCAAGAAAGGTTGAGAACCACTGCTATAGACGTTGCCAATGTGCATGTTGTCTGTCACATGTGGTGTCTGCTGTCCCCTGCAAGCTGGCGGTTTTTGATTTCTTCCTTGTGACAACCAGGCCATGTTCTATCCTTGTCTTGATTTGTTCCTTGTGACAACCAGGCCATGTTCTATCCTTGTCTTGATTTGTTCCTTGTGACAACCAGGCCATGTTCTATCCTTGTCTTGATTTGTTCCTTGTGACAACCAGGCCATGTTCTATCCTTGTCTTGATTTGTTCCTTGTGACAACCAGGCCATGTTCTATCCTTGTCTTGATTTGTTCCTTGTGACAACCAGGCCATGTTCTATCCTTGTCTTGATTTGTTCCTTGTGACAACCAGGCCATGTTCTATCCTTGTCTTGATTTGTTCCTTGTGACAACCAGGCCATGTTCTATCCTTGTCTTGATTTGTTCCTTGTGACAACCAGGCCATGTTCTATCCTTGTCTTGATTTGTTCCTTGTGACAACCAGGCCATGTTCTATCCTTGTCTTGATTTGTTCCTTGTGACAACCAGGCCATGTTCTATCCTTGTCTTGATTTGTTCCTTGTGACAACCAGGCCATGTTCTATCCTTGTCTTGATTTGTTCCTTGTGACAACCAGGCCATGTTCTATCCTTGTCTTGATTTGTTCCTTGTGACAACCAGGCCATGTTCTATCCTTGTCTTGATTTGTTCCTTGTGACAACCAGGCCATGTTCTATCCTTGTCTTGATTTGTTCCTTGTGACAACCAGGCCATGTTCTATCCTTGTCTTGATTTGTTCCTTGTGACAACCAGGCCATGTTCTATCCTTGTCTTGATTTGTTCCTTGTGACAACCAGGCCATGTTCTATCCTTGTCTTGATTTGTTCCTTGTGACAACCAGGCCATGTTCTATCCTTGTCTTGATTTGTTCCTTGTGACAACCAGGCCATGTTCTATCCTTGTCTTGATTTGTTCCTTGTGACAACCAGGCCATGTTCTATCCTTGTCTTGATTTGTTCCTTGTGACAACCAGGCCATGTTCTATCCTTGTCTTGATTTGTTCCTTGTGACAACCAGGCCATGTTCTATCCTTGTCTTGATTTGTTCCTTGTGACAACCAGGCCATGTTCTATCCTTGTCTTGATTTGTTCCTTGTGACAACCAGGCCATGTTCTATCCTTGTCTTGATTTGTTCCTTGTGACAACCAGGCCATGTTCTATCCTTGTCTTGATTTGTTCCTTGTGACAACCAGGCCATGTTCTATCCTTGTCTTGATTTGTTCCTTGTGACAACCAGGCCATGTTCTATCCTTGTCTTGATTTGTTCCTTGTGACAACCAGGCCATGTTCTATCCTTGTCTTGATTTGTTCCTTGTGACAACCAGGCCATGTTCTATCCTTGTCTTGATTTGTTCCTTGTGACAACCAGGCCATGTTCTATCCTTGTCTTGATTTGTTCCTTGTGACAACCAGGCCATGTTCTATCCTTGTCTTGATTTGTTCACTCACTTTGACTTCAATCGTAAGTCCAAAGATGTTCTAGTACTTCTAGTGCACCGGGTCTGTGATGTTCTTTCTTTCTCTCTAAATATACCTCCTGCCTTCAAGTCGATCTACCTATGTACCTACCATTGTACTGTCCACAGACGCACAGTTGAAGATAGATGCATCATCTAATATAGTCAAAGATTGCCAAAATTAGATGCATCATCTAATACAAACCAAGATTGCCAAAATTAGATGCATCATGTAATTCAATGGGAATTTACATGTGTAAATGGGAATATTCTTCAACAAGTGAATAGGTACAATTATCTTGGAACAGTCATAACATCTGATGGGAGATGCCTTGAAGAGATTAGAACAAGAATCGCCATGGCAAAAGTAGCCTTTAGCAAGATGAAAAACATACTGACCAATAAAAAGATGTCAATTGAAAAGAGAAAAAGAGTGTTGAGATGCTACATAGAACCTGTACTTTTATATGGATGTGAAGCTTGGACAATGAGCAGTCAGGCTGAAAAACATCTGATGGCTGTAGAAATGTGGTTTCTGAGGAAAATGTAAAGAATACCATGGACAGCCAGAAAGACCAATGAACAAGTCCTTCAAGAAACAAATGAAGATCGTAAACTGATTAGAGACATTAGACGTAGACAGTCACAATTTTTTGGGCATGTTATGAGAAGAAATGATTTGGAGAACTTGGTGACAACTGGTAAGATCGAGTGGAACAGACCAAGGGGAAGACCTAGAGGCAAGTACCTGGATGACTTGGCCTTGTGGCATGATCGAGACAGAAACACGGAGCTGATCCACAACTCTGGTGATCGAGTGAGATGGCAGAACATGACCGCCCACGCTTACCGGCATGGCACATGATGGATGGATGGATGTAATTCAATCCAAGATTGCCAAAATTAGATGCATCTTGTAATTCAATCCAAGATTGCCAAAATTAGATACATCATGTGATACAATTCAAGACTGCAAAAATTAGAATAACTTGCTTGCTTGTGTTCGTTGGCTTGAGCTCCAACGCGAAGTCCTGTATGTCGGATGAAGACATCCTGTTGTCCAACATCAGTGTGATGTCATACAGGACCTGAGGTTTGCGTGAGTATCCGTTGTCCCATGTCTGGCTTATTGGTGTGCAGACTGGTTGTTCCTCGCCGTACAGGCAGACACTCTCCGACTTCGGAGGAGCCTGAAAAATGTTTTCGGGACGCTCATATGATCCCCCCCCCCCCCCCCCCCCTCCAGTGAAATAAAATAGTTAATTAAGGAACGTTTTTGTCATTCCGTTGGCAGAACTGTGTACATGTCAGCGCAGACATACATGTTGTACGTTCATTGCCGCTATGGTAGGTTCATTGTGGCTGTGGTAGGTTCATTGTGACTGTGGTAGGTTCATTGTGACTGTGGTAGGTTCATTGTGGCTGTGGTAGGTTCATTGTGACTGTGGTAGGTTCATTGTGGCTGTGGTAGGCACACTGTGACCGTGGTAGGTTCACTGTCGCTGTGGTAGGTTTATTGTCGCTGGGGTAGGTTCATTGTCGCTGGGGTAGGTTTAGCGTCGCTGGGGTAGGTTAACTGTATAAGAATGGGAGTGGGGGAAGTAACAGCAGAGTTCCGCTGGCTGAAGTACAAACGACACACGTGTGTGGTAATTGTAATTAGTTATCATTAATTGTCATGATGAGAGAGGTGAAGACAGGCATGCTTCGGGCAGAGTGCCAAACTTCAAGTCAACAATTAAAACTAGAGAGCATTTGTTGGATGTTTCCCTCCCGGACATGCTGGTGTGATGGGAAACGAGCGGGAGGACAGAACGGCTGGGTCTGCACCGCTGGGTAGGGATATTGGTGCATGATATGGCAGACGTGGTTGGGGCCCTTTGTGGCCGTGCGTATAATACTGAAGAACTGGTAGATCATCATGGCTTTGAGAGAATGGCGTTGGAGAGAGTGGCCAGAGGATCTGATCGACAATCAAAACTCCGAGGAAAGGCTAGACGGACATATACGACGGCTACTGGTACCTTTAGTACTAGGACTCTTCGCTGGCTGTTGCAGATGAGGACGAAGTAGGTGTGAGAATGTCCTGAGTGCTGTAATATCGGTTCTTGATTCAACTCTTCACACGGAGGAAGAGTGGACTGACACTGCCCACCACACCACGCAGACAGCGTACAGCACACATGGAATACACTCTTACACGAGTATTTCCGCATTTATTCAACGCCATTTAATTAATTTTCAGTTAAAAGTTAAAGTTAGATGCATATCCTTTACGGACGTAGCAGTCAAACCCAGCAATTTTTAGCTGTTCGTGATTCCTGGGCAAGTTTACGTTCAGTAGTTTGCCATTGTTTTCTGAACGACTGGCACCCATACCATTTCATAAGAAAAACCAAGATTTTCCACAGCAACAATGAACCTACCTTTGAATCTATATCTATAAAAGGTGATGTGTATATGTATGTATGTATGTATGTATGTGGGTCCGTTCTTTATGCGTTCGCGAACGGTCCATCCGATTGAGATGAAATTTTCTACACGTCTTCTTCTCATTCCAGTGTATCCAACTGTCATAGTTTTATCTATCAGCTATCAGCTATTACCTTACTAAAATTTAATTTTGTAATTGCATGACTGAACATAAGAAAATATAAAACAAGGGACATAACTTTTAGTAGCATTGTTATATCTTAAGTTAAGTCCCCTGGCTATAGATAGATAGATACATAGATAGACAGACAGACAGACAAATCCCCGCCAGGGCCTTGGCGAAGCCGGGCCGGGTCAGACAGACAGACAGACAAACAGACAGACAGTCAGTCGGGAACGGGAACTTATATGACTACTTATATTAATTAAATGAGATGCTCCCCACCAGGGACTGGGTGAAGCCGGGCCGGGTCAGACAGACAGACAGACAGATAGACAGATAGACAGACAGATAGTCGGGAACGGGAGCTTATGTGACTACAAGTTTACTTTAGATAGATCTCTTCCAATC